>CM046888.1:1461854-1739860 GCA_025688845.1 Cucumis hystrix | reverse complement strand
ATTATTATTATTATTATTATTATTATTATTATTATTATTATTATTATCTTACCCTCACTTTCAAATTTTGGAATACAAATTTAAAAACAATTAGTTGAAAACAACAAATTATGGTGATGTTTATTAATAATCTAATTACTATATCCTACGCACGTAAATCACAATAATATCCCATATATTCAAATATTCTTAAGTTAGTAATATAATTAAAATGGTTTGGTTTAATAATATCCTTAGATTGTAAAAGATATTTTTAAATATAGCAAAAAGAAAATGGAAACTTTTTTCTAATTTTAAAGTTTGGCTAAAAAAAAAAAAAGACTAATTTGGTTTAATAATATCCATATCAAATGGACCCTTATGATTTGACATTCTGAGTAGCCTATGGTTTGAGACTAAATAAATTTGCTTTCAACTTGCTTACTTCCTTTATATTTATAATTCATTTACTTCAATTATTGCAAAATACGTTTTTTTTAATACGCTATATATTTTATTAAAAAAATTAAAGCCCAATATAATTTCAGTATAATTCTGGTCAAACTCAAATTTTGAGGGTTTTAAGTTTATGAAATAGCTAGGATATATGTAGTTGAATATTTATGAAAAACAATATCATAAATAATAAAATCTTAAAAGAATATTTGAATTAACTGAGGTTTGTCTTTTAAGTTGGTTGTTTAGGTATATTAGGTCCACAACTTAATATTTCTCGACATTTTTATTAATTTTTCTACGTGATATAATAGAAATTTGATTCACTTTTATAGCTATCTTAAATTTTATATGAACACGTGAAAGCGTCGATATCTTTAAAATTAAGATCATGTAGATGAGTATGTAAAGTGGATAAGTATTATTATTTTGATTTTTAATTATGGTCATATATATAAAAATATATTTGAAAAATGACACAAACATGAGAAAATATTATTAATGTATAATATTACATTGCTATGAACAAAAAAAAATAGAGGAATCATTATGAATAGCAAAAATAAAATGAAATTATTTATAAAATAAGTAAAAATTTTAAATGGGATAGAGTGATATAGGAATGAATTTTATTATATTTTATAAATAGTGTTAATATATTTGGTTATTATTATTACTAATTATTATGTATTAGAAGATTATTTGATGATATTGTTTTAAATAATTTTAAGTTTTAAGCTTGAATTAATATATATATGGTGTTTTGCATGCATGGAA
Organism: Cucumis hystrix; assembly: GCA_025688845.1. Taxonomy (NCBI): domain Eukaryota; kingdom Viridiplantae; phylum Streptophyta; class Magnoliopsida; order Cucurbitales; family Cucurbitaceae; genus Cucumis; species Cucumis hystrix. The sequence continues at coordinate 1,738,648 of CM046888.1, read as the reverse complement.
ATTGCTGTCTTCATGACGTGTTCTATAGGATATGTATTGTAAGTCAATGGCAATGGCAATGACTTTTTTTAACCAAATAATAAATATATAAAAACTATCAATTATTATCCCCAATAATTTTTTTCTAGTTTTATAATAAGAAAATTAACAATATATACCATTTTAAAGATAAATTTTATTATATACCAGAAATTTAAAAAAATACTTTTATTTTATCCTATATATTAAAAAATATAGGAATTGAAAGTAATTAGTATAAGAATATAAAAAAATCAAACCCAAGTGTCCCAACCCAATTAATATTTTATATAATAACTAAACATTTTGATAAGAAGAATATTATTCAACCATGGAAGAAGAGAGAGAGAGAGAGAAACCATGGTTTTTGTTTGGCAGATTTTAAAGGACTTCACTTTCTTTAGCTGGTGAAGGTTTACTAAAGAAGAAGAAAAGGAATAAAGGCTGCTTTGGTAGGTTTTATAGATATAGATCCATAGGAAAATTAAGAGACTTTTATTACTATTAGAAATACTAGGGGATGCAAATTAATTATTCAAATCCAAAAAAACGGCCTTAATTCGTTTAGGGTTTTTGATATTTGATTTGATTTCTAACGGGCGTAGATGTTACTCTTGATTTAATAAATGTATAGCTCTTTGAATTGAGAAAAACGATAATTTAATGTTGATAAATACGTGCTACTTGTTTTTCTTTTGATTCGAGTTAAGCAAACACACACATATATATAAATTTAACTAATGTTGGAAAATGTGTTACATATGAATGAATCTATTTGTTTTTCTTTTTCATGTATAGATGGGAACATGTGGTTGCCATTTCCACAACAATTTGCAAGCTTTGATGGGAATAATAATGGAAATTATGAGGGGGAAATTATTCATTGTTATAATTTGATTTTTATTAACTAATTAAATTATGTTTTGTATCAATACATTATTGATTTTATTAGTCGTGGGCTTCACTACATAATAATATGATCTAAACAATAATATATATACATATATTAATACTTATTCACATATATTAATTTTATGTAGATTTAGTTGTAAGTGGGTGATGTCGAGATGATATAGTCTTTAAGAGAATATGGTACATTCATCACATATAAATATAACCTTTGATGTGATCACAACCATATACGAATATCAATAAAGTAAATTAAAAAACAATCAAAGTAATAATTTCTCTAAATTTTAATCTTATAAAAATTAAGAAACTAAGAATGAAGTTTTATTTTCATAAACAATTTGATTTTTTTAATTGTATTTATGTATTTTTTTTATTTTACCGAGAGTTTTATCCATATTAATCTAATTGACTAAACTTGAATTTTATTTTTTTAGTTTCTAAAATTTAGTATGATTTTTAAAAACGCTCTAGAAAGGTAGTGTTTCTAAAATTTATTTTTTCAAAAATCAAAGATGACAAACTTAGACTCAATGTTCGTTTATGATTTTTTGCTTTTAAAAATCAAGCATAAACATCACTAATTACATGTATGGTTTCTCTTTTGAAAACTAAAAAATATAGTTTAAAAAAATTCGTTCTTATTTTAAAAAAACGGATAAAAATTCAAATGCTTATAGTAAATATATATATATATATATATATAAACCATGAACAATAAACTATGAAAAAACAAGTACAAATTCCAAAAAAAAAAAAAAAAAAAAAACTAGACAGTTGTTATCGTAGAACGAAAAAATGCAATAAATAAGTTCTAGAAAATAAGTATATTTTTCAAAATCAAATGATTAATAAAAAACGCTTTATTGTTACATAAATGGTACCCTAATTAACAACAAGCTTAAATTTCACATCCTAGCTTTCAATTTTAAAAAGTGTTTATCTGTTATCATTATATGAGTTTGATAATATGATATTGTATTCCTAAAGATCATATATATCTAAATTATAAATTGATTTGGAATATTATTTTTATTTCAATTATTATATTTTCCTTATTTGTTAAAAGTCAAAGAAATTATAATTATTACTTGACTTCCCCAACTAAACAGAGAATTGAAAGATGATGAAATTAGAGGAGATTGATTTTTTATATTGGATTAACTGGCCAAAAAAAATTAGTGTAATAATTAAGAAAATATGATGAGGGAATATATTCAACACCTAAACACAAAAACAAATTCAAAGAGGTTTCGTCTTTCTTCTTGCAAAACAATTTGACTCTCTCCAACAACCAACAAATTTTTAAATTCAAATCCAAAATTAATCTCAATTTATTAAAGAAAACTAACATCTTAGTAAGTTTGACTAATTTATTAAATATAAATAATTTGATGTATTAATCTAAACAACGTTGGATTTATATGTTAAATCATCAATCGACTTAAAAGCTTACAAATTGCAGTATATCATAACAAAATTAATTCGTCATTCTTTCAAAAGCTTACAATTTTAGCCTATGAAAGTAAATTTCCACCAATGTTTGTTAAATAAATAAATAATAAACAAATATATGCATGTGTTTTTAAAATTTTTAGTAAATATATTAAAAATTAACGAGAACGGTTTTAAAAATTAGTTGAAACCAAATTTAAGATTTATTGAAAGTACCAAAATTAAAATTCAACAACTACAAAAGTTTGTGGAATAAAATTGAAAAAACCTCAGAGTATAAGAACCAAAATCGTTATTTTAATTCAGACAAGAAGACCATAGCTTACTTTAGTAGAACTCTATGTGCTAGAGATAGAACAAGACCTATGTATGAGAGAGAACTAGTTGCTATGAATTTTGCAGTGCACCGTTAGAGACCATATTTATTGGAAAGAAAATTTACAGTGAAGGCAGACCAACAATCGTTAAAATTTCTCCTTGATCAAAAAGTAATTCAGCCTCAATACCATAAGTGGATCGCTAAATTGTTGAGATACTCATTTGAAATAGTTTACAAGCCGAGATTGAAAAATAAGGCAACTGACGCTTTGTCTATACTTTTGTGTATTAAAAAATCACATATTTTTCAAGAAAAATATGAAAAATAATATTAAAAATCACATATTTTTCTTGAAAAATATGAAAATTAATATTTTTTAACTCATTAAATCATGAAAAATAAACAACAAAGTAAAACCAGCCCTCTTTTAAGTACAATATTTCTAGGAATATTTCTTAAAAATAAAAATATATGTGTCAGTATAAAAAGTTAAATAAATATGAAAGTTTAAATATAAAAAATACATTATTCCAATATATACATGGTTTTTACTATAAAAATGGACCCATTTATAAGAAGAAGAAGAAAAATAGGTATTAAAATTAATTTAGTGTACATGTTTATTTATTAATTAAAATAAAATAGAGAGAAACACACCCACATGACATATTAATTAATGGATTTCAACAGTGTGAATTAGGATAAACTAATACATGTGATCTCTAAAGAGGTAGTTAGCCCATTAATTATTTGATTTATATATATATATATATATATAGCACACAATTATTCAAGCCTACTTGATAAAAATTAAAGTTGCTATATACAATGGACCAATTTATTTTAGAAAAATTAAACAAAAAAAAATGAATGAAAATTACATAATACCAAACCACATATTATTTGTCTCTTCCTTATCCTTTTATCCACTTTAGTTTTAGACCATGTTTAAATTGTAATTTAAAAATTGATAGTTGTTTACTCGTATAGTTGTGTTATGTATTCGTATTGATACGGTTTGATTTACGAATAGAGGATGATCATTTTGATTGTGTTCGAATATTCTACTTATTTTTAGAACATAAAGGCGAATTGTGAAAGTTGGACTAGTTGTGGTCCGTATGATATTTAAATGGTAATGAAGCATTTGTAAAGGTTGATGGAACTTATATATACACATCAATGTAGTGTGTTTGTCAATCAATTCTAAATAAGAAATTTCATCGTGGATGTCTCTTTTATAGATGGGATATATATTATAGTCTATTAATTATTTCAAATTTGTCATCATAAATTTATTGCCATTAGTATTTATTTATTTGTAATTGATTGATAGTGAAACATTCAAATTTGATTATGTTTTATTTTGAGAAAATGTGTTTGAAAAGTTAATTAAGAAGTAAAAATATATGTTTTTAAATTCTATTTTTTTAATGTGAAATTTATGAAATACAAATATTTTAAATTTTATGCTTCAAACTAAATTTTACTTTATTCAAATTTTTTTGACGTTCTTTCTTTTTTACTTTTACTTTATTCAATTTGCTTGGTTTATAAATTTAGCTAAGCTAACATATAATATCTATTTGCATCTTCCATTTTTTATGGTGATTAAAAACCAAACTAATTATATATTGAAAAAAATGTATTGCATCATATTCTAAAAATAAACTCTTAAAAAGATGTAAATTTGATCACACGATCGAGTTAGAATTTCGTTCCATATAATTTTTTTTACTTTCAAAATTTTAATTATGGTTTTGATACCATTAACCTTATCTGTATAAATTGTGAAAACGAGGGATTCTCATACATACTGTATTTTATTACATAAAAATGATTGTTATTATCATTTAACCGATCTCTTGTTCATAAAAATTAACTTTAAGTGACAAAATGAAGATTAATTCAATCTATTGACTATAATTAAACATAATGTACAGGGACGACAAAAAATAGAATAACAAAATCTAAAGTACATAAACTAAAATAATACGGTACTTTAAATTCTCATTTTTTTTCTCTTATGGTTTCGTTTAGCAAAAACCAAATGCGTAAATGAATGTCGCTATCTTTCAATCCCTGTGACGATATTATACTTTGTCATGCAGCCTCATGTCAAACGACTAGTATATATGTCATATCATTCCGATTCTAATAGCCATCAAATTCGTTTTGACTGAAAGATAATAGGATTAAACGAGATAGATAAAATGAAGTACTCACATCTTTGATAGGTGATATGAGTGATGTATGTTTTAAGGAGTAATTAATATGAATTATTATTAAATTAATGATATTTATATGTGAAAACATATATAGTTAGTTAGTCTCTATCTTAAATCACATGTGACTTTAGGTTGTCCACCACTTTATCAAAGGCTTCAATATCATTTAATAACACTTATTTTCCCTTTGTTTGATTTGAAAAATATCAACCTTATTCACTATGTTTAATATTTATATTTCATATAGTTATTCCTTTTAAACTCAAATTAGTTAGGTTTTGATTAACGAGGAATTAATTAACATATTTATCTACTTTTTATATAAAGTTTAATACTAAAACAATTTCTTCGCCATTATTCAATTAAAATATAAATGAATGACTATTTTTTTTTTTTTTTGAATTTTTCGTATTCTTTTTTATAATTGGACAATTTAAATCGATACAATGTTATCAAACTTAAAGGTTTAGATTTATATAATTATTAGTTTAGAGTTTAATTGGTACGTCCAATGGTAGACTTTAAATTGCTATTTTTTAAAAATAAAAATAATAATACCTCATAAATTTTTCAAAAATCAAAATATCAATTAAAAAAAATTGTTTATTTAGACATCATATAACCCTTTATTGTTCATTCATTTAATTATTTTTCTTCATATATATATTAGAAGAGAAACATAAATATATAGGTGGTGCTTGCTAAAATTACAAAAAAAAAAAAATTTTAAACCATAAAGTTTGAAAAATAAATTATAAATACTGGTATTAAAGAAAGCACTTAAAAATATAATTTATTTGTAATAAATACTCAAAATTCTTTGAAAATAAATAAATACTGAAAATTGCTAATTGTCTGGAAATTTAAAAGTAATGATAATAATTCCTTGGGACTTTTTGCCTTTATGCGTGGGGCCGTTTCTAAAGTACCTTTTTACCCTCCAGCCTAACCATACTAACTTTACGACTTGTCGTTGGCACTGTTACGTCACAACTAATTTTCGCAGTGTTCTTCGTTTTCTTTGACTTGTATTTCTTGAACGACACCGCCTAATTGTCGTAACGCAACTTCACAGCCAACTAAAAAAAAAAAAAATTGGCAATTATATTGATAAAGTTTGAAAAATGAATATGATGGATTTATACCCTACAACTTTTTCTCGTTCAAATTATTTAAATGAGGAATTATCTAAACTTTTTGTTAGAGTGAGTTTAGCTAGGTTGTAATTTATATGATTTTTTATTATAGAGATGAGGAATTTGATATCCGTTCATATAATTGTTGTACTAAAAAAAATATGAACTTTCGAAAGAGTATAGTATACACTCTCTCGTATGTTATGTTTGGATAAATATCGTGAGACTTATGTTTTTTCAAGGAAAATTGTCAAAAATATTATATTTGGCAAAGTATAAATTTTATATTTTTAGTGGTTTTGTTTATGAACCGTAAATAGTTTGTTAATTTTCTCAATTAATTATGGTTCCTTTTGAGAACTATCAATACATCAATTTTAATTATGTGTCGATATGAAATTTGAATGAGTTTATCGATGTGTAACAATTGATGCATTGAATTGTTTCAAAAAATACAATTTTAATAAATTGTGCAAAATGATTCAAGTAAGACAACGTGTGAATTCAATTGAGATAAGTATAAATTTCATACTTACTTCTTTTTTATATAAAGTATGAACGAGTGCGTAAAATGATACACAGAATGCTAAGATTTTAATTGTATACAACCATTGGTTTGAAATTTTAATTTATACAACCCACAATTTAGGAGTACAAGCAGCAACAAAATGATTACTATATATCTGGTTGTACTTCTTTTAGCACGACAACATATTATTGTAATAAAAGAGATGTGATATTGTTCGTGAACGTTGAGTTAATCTAATTTTAATACTTTTTAACCTTTTAAAATAATAGAGAAGATTAGTCTAACTTTGAGTGGTGCACTTAGTTTTGTAAGTCAAATTATATCCTACAATTTCAAATGGTCAATTGGACTAATATCATACATTTCCATTGTCCTAATTTTTAGATTATTCAAAGTAGGATTAGTATCTAACTTTGATGCCTAACTTTTGATTATGATTGGAACAGTTTCGGGTTTTTTCTTTTTGTCTTTTTGAATTTGTTAACTTTTGTATTTACAACCAAAACTGTTTTTAAATATAGAAAAAGAAATCAAAATATTTATAAAATATAGTAAGATATGACTGTTTGTCTACAATAAGTCGCAATATATATAGACCAAAATAAACTACGATCTATATTGTGATAGATACATAATCTATTTTGATTTAACACTAGTAGATTGTGATATTTTGCTATATTTATAAATATTTTCAAAAGTTTTATCGTTTAAAATACGAGGTTTTGGTGAATACATGTGTTTGATCACTGAGTTTAAAAATAGAGTTTTTTAGTCCACATGTTTATAGAAATAGACTCGTTTGGTCTCAAGCTTTCAAAATATACATTTTGTTGTCTTTGAGCTTTTAAAAACATGTTTAAAAGATCTCTCAAATAATTTTATGATATTCTACCTTAGATGAACTTCTAAAAATCATATAATCTCTAAAACTATATTTTAAATTATAAATATCATATAATCTCTAAAACTATTTTTTAAATTATAAATATCATATAATTATTTTTTTAAAATCAAACATAAGACCTTATAAACTTATCGTTTAAAATTCAAAAGCAAAAAAGGAATATTTTTAAAACTCGAATACCATATTGAAAATATGTTTGTAGTTTATTTTCTTGAAAATTGAAACTATTTAAAAATATAAAAAAGTTAATTTTTTTTATTATATTTTATAAATAGTTTTAATTTTTTCTTGATTACTACACAAACAAAATAATTGTATACAAACTTTCATAGGCAATAAATATAGCGGTGGATTTTTCGTGAAAGATAAAATAATTTTGTTGTCTCCATTTATTTATATGAATTTATCCTTTGCTCAATTGAAATTAATATATTCATATTTCATGGTGGGGGTTTAGGGTTTACATTTTATTTCATTTTCTTTCAATCTTCAAATGTCAAATCCGAAGTTAGATAGTTTTAGAAGGCATGATGTGTCATATACTTTCATAATTCATTAGTCTCTTTGTTTCTACTCCAAATTTCAATCCTGTTTATTTCATACTTACTATTAAAATGGTTTTTTTTTTGTACTAATGATACAAATACTTAAACTTTTAATATAAAATAATTTTAACTGTTTTTTTTAGCAAAAGCGACTAAAATGTAACGAAATATCAAAATCTATCATGATAGATACATATAACAATCAATCGTTGTATATCCAATTATAAATAGTGATATTTTGCTATATTTATAAATAGTTTCAAAAACTTTAACGTCTAAAACAATTTATTTACAAAGATCAAGCAATAATACCCAATTAAAAATTTAAAAACAATCTTAATAATGATGAAATTACACTTAACCAAGTTATTTATTATCTAACTGTAATAATCGTCCTAAGTATTAACATTTATTGATAAAATTTATAATTCAAAATAATAACAAAATTATTTGTTTATTATAAACAACGAAAAAAATAGAATATTTTAACCGTAGAAAAATAAACTAAAATATTTACAAAATATAGCAAAACTTTATAGTGTATCAATAATAGATATTGATAAACTTTTATCACTGTCTATCAATGTCACTAATATAAGCATATCATATAAGTTTTTACTATATTTTATAGGAGAGTTTGCAAAAATAGAAAAACAATTGTGATAATATAGTTGATGTCACTTACATTTTCAAAACTGTAAAAATAGTAAATTTAAAAATTGATTACCGTCATATTTATCAAATTTGTAATATACAATGAAGTGGTATTATGAGGGGTTTGTTTTCTAAATTTTATTGTTATTTAATATAATTTTTATATTTTATAAATATTTTGTCGGATTTGTTATTTTTTACTTTTGGTTCGAGAAAAAGAAAGAAAGAGAATAAAAAAGTACCGCCATCGTCCTTATCCACATGGCTTATTAAGGTACCTCCTAACACGGCATTGCAGTTTTAGGGCCAAAACCGATGGATTTTCACCGACGTGGATGGTGGTAGATCAACAACCGTCCAAAACTTTGACTTGGACATTCAATTAGCACGTGGCGCATTTATGTGTTTGTTGTAACAGTAACACGCTACTGTAAATGCACACAATCAAATCCTATTTCTACATTCTTGTTTGTCTTTTTTTTACTATTTGATTCCTTTGTTATATTTGAAACGATGTGTGTGAGAAAGATGGTTTCAAACTAAATGCTTTCTCTTGTACTTTTTTAAAGCACTTTTTCGATTGTTGTTTTTTTTTTGACATTTTCATGCTTTTTTCTTCTAGATATATTTTGAGTGTTTTGTTTTCAAATGTTTTAAGTAATAAGTGTTTTAGGTGAAGTTATTTATATTGAAAGTGATGTTACTGATTGTTGTTATAGTTAAAAGATAGTTGCAAATTTAGCAATTAGATTCAAAATAATTAAGTATATGTCAACATTTATAAAAATTTGCAAATCTAACAAAATTTGTCAAATTATATCAATAATCAAAATCTATCACCGATAGATCAAGTTGCAAATATTGGTCTATCACTGATAGACCATATGAATCTATCAGTGATAAATTTTGCTATATTTGTATTTTTTTAAAAAATGTTACTACATCCTTGATTATTATTCATAAAATGGCTATCAATTATAATTACTCTATAGTTAATGGTACGTTTGATTTGATTTTGAAATTTTATGGTTGGAAATAATTAAACTAATTTTTTGAGTTTGTTGTCTTTGTAATATGTGTTTGATTTGATATTTGATAAGCAGCCTTGAAACATATATATGTTTGAAATATTTAGTCAAGTTATTAGACGAAAGCACTTTACAAACAACTTTTATCACATATTATTTTTCAATTGTTTTCGTTGCCATTATACTTTTTGAAATGAAATTCTCACTTTAATTGTTTTTATAATTTTCAAATACAACTCTACAAGTGGTTTTAAAAAGTAATGTTTTAATTGTCAAAATAGTATTTTTCCTATATCCAAAAGCTATTTTAAGACACTTTATCTATTCTAACAAATTCAAAATTATTTAAAAAAGATATAGCTACTTGTCATTTTTTTGGAGGGTTTTAATTAATTGTCACTATCAACAAAAGTTTAGCTCAACTGACACCTATATAAATTTGATGATGACATATTTCGAGTTCAAATCTCTCTACCCAAACTTGTACTTTAAAAATTTTAAATACTAACATCACTTTCCATACAAGAAAAGAAATGCCTCAAACATAATTTTTTTTGTTCATTTTGTTAATATTTAAAACATCGAAAATTGAAAAATAATTATTTTTAACCAAGAGGGCCCAAGCCCACATAAAGAAGGACAGGGTCCAAGCCTAAGATCAGCTGGAGTCTATTTTATGGATCCAAATGACACCTAGGCCCAGACCCAAATTAGGCTTTTGTTGAGAGATTAAGATGAAAACAACGATCGAAAACCCTCGATATGGAAGTTATGAACATCCAAAGATTAAAACTCTTAAAAGAGATATCTCAACTACGGGTCTCCTAAAAATTTGAAGATTATTTGAGATTTAGAAGATGAAAAACACTTATTGTAAGTTAAAATGCTTCGAAACCGATGGTTTGAAAATACTCTGAATATCAAAACTTTCTTTTGACATTTAAGAAAAAGGCACCATTATACTCACATATCATACATAATCAAATTAGTTTAGACTCGGTTTCAATTTTAGAGTGTTTAATGGTCACTTCAACCCTCATAAAATAAAATAAAATTACTATTAACTTAGGGTGTGACTTTGTAACATGGAAATGCACGAACAGTGTATATATATTATTACATGTTAACAAAAAAGAAAAAATCTCTTCCCACCCACTGACACTTGGTCACACCCACATTCCAGGTGTTTCTCCACACCCACCTTATCTCTCTCCACACCCACCTATTTATTTATAATTACATTTATCAATCAATTTAAGTTACAAATCTTCTCTCATTTCCCATTATCTGAATTACCAAAATGCCCTTCCCCTTCACTACATTTCTCCTTCTCCTTTTCCTACCCTTTGTGGCTTCTTCTAATTTTTCGTTGCCTGCGCTGGACTCGGTTCGGTTGGCGCAGACCGGGGTTAGGGAAGCCATAAACGAAATTGGTAATTTAAAACGACGTCGGTTTGGAGATTGGAATCTGCAGGCCGCGCTTCGTGATTGCGCTACGCTCTATGAGGAGGCCGAGTGGCGGCTCGCGGGGATGTTGGTTGGAGAGAATAAGTATAGGGCGGAAGATGGTCGGATGTGGGTCAGCGCCGCCATGGCTAACCATCGGAGTTGTTTGGATGGGTTGGAAGAGGTCCATGATGGGGCGGCGGTGGATGGGAATAACTTGACGGTGATGCTCATTGGAGCTCTGCGTTTATACGATAAGATTGCTGCCGTGGAGAAGCGGAACGGTGAGCACTTGCTACCCACACGTTGCAATCAGTACCATTCCATATTCCAACTTATTTGTTTTTGTTATAAGTTAATCCTGAAGTTTCATTGAAGCAAAAATTTAGTTTATACTTATTGGTTCGTAACAAAATACTATATAACAAGATTAAGATTGTTTTTTATATTTGATTTGGTGAGTACATATTATTCAAAATGGAAAAAATAATAATAATAACAAATAAAAAGTGAACACCAAAATAGAAGAAATAAAAGGAAAAATAAAGTAAAAGACACAAAAGACCTTCATGTCACGAATAGAAATGAAAATTTGAATTCAGGACGGAAAAGATTGGGGAAACGGAAATGGAGAGAAAACAGAGGAACCAACTTGGCAACGTGGAACCCGGCGACGTCGAAGGCGGACTATGTGGTGGCTAAGGATGGATCCGGCACCCACACAACCATAAACAGGGCGGTGGCGGCTCTGGCGAGAACTGGACGGACAGGGCGAGGAAGGAGAATTGTGATATACGTGAAAGCTGGAGTTTACAGGGAGAATGTGGAAATTGGAATACAGTTGAAGAACGTCATGCTTGTTGGCGACGGCATAGACAAAACCATCGTCACTGGTAGCCGCAATGTACCCGACGGCGCCACCACTTATAACTCAGCTACATTCGGTGAGCCTTAACTACAAATATCCTTACAAAATACAAATGCGTAAGATTTTCATTTTTCTTTTGTTTTTGAAATATAAAATGTTTGATAGAATTGCCGTATCTGAGCAGGCGTTTCCGGCGACGGATTTTGGGCGAGGGACATAACATTCGAGAACACCGCCGGACCGGGAAAGCAACAAGCGGTGGCGCTACGGCTCAATTCCGACCTTGCCGTCGTATACCGGTGCGCAATAAAAGGCTATCAAGACACCCTCTTCCTCCACTCCCTTCGCCAATTCTACCGCGACTGCAAAATCTATGGCACCATCGACTTCATCTTTGGCAACTCGGCCGCCGTCCTCCAGAACTGCGAAATCTTCGTCCGACAGCCGATTCGCCACCAAGCCAACATGATAACCGCCCAAGGCCGCGACGATCCGGCAGAGGCCACCGGAATTTCGATCCTCAACTCCAGAGTCCAGCCGACACCGGATTTTGCCCCCGTAAAGGCTCAGTACAGGACGTACCTCGGCCGCCCCTGGAAGCGGTTCTCGAGGGCGGTGGTAATCGCGACGGATTTGGACGGGTTGATTGATCCGAAAGGGTGGGGAGAATGGACAGGGGATTTTGCGATTTCGACTCTGTTTTATGCAGAGTTTAAGAACAGGGGCGACGGTTCTTCGACGAGATTTAGGGTAAATTGGCCGGGATTTCACATCCTCCGTTCCGCGGAGGAAGCGCGTCCTTTCACGGTTGCTGAGTTTCTTCACGGCGGCGATTGGATTCCGGCATCCGGCGTTCCTTTCGAGGCGGGAGTTTGATTTTTAAGGTCATCTAAAATTTTAATAAAGTATTCAATTGTTTGTTTTAATTGTACTAAAAAAATAGTTTATAAAATTTAAAATTTTACAAAAGTCATCAATTCATTTACAAATCACATTGGTTATATCAAACACTTAAACAATATGAAGGGAAAAAATGGAAAATAGAAAACGCGCCAGGTAGGGGTCGAACCTACGACTTTCTGCTTAGGAAACAGACGCTCTATCCACTGAGCTACAGGCGCCTTGTTGTTTGCAATAATTCTCTTGTACGCTTATACCAACATATTTTAGCCTCTTTAAGCACACGAAAACAGGGTCTATGAGTTTTTTTTTTTTTTTCCTTTCTTTCAAGGCATTCTCTATACTTTTCAATCGCTCTGTTCGATTAATTGAAAGTTATCGATTCATATTTTTTGCCGGCGGCGGAAGAGGACGGAGGAGGATCGTTTCCGTTACTGGTTCAATGGCCGGTGGTTCCGATACGGCCGAAACTGTTACCTTAACTTGTGCCAGATGCGGCAAACCTTCCCATCTTCAGTATGTGTTTTTTTTTTTTTTTTTTAATCTTTCTTTTGAACTTTTTCAGCTGTCGTCGTAGTTCCCATGTTAATCTTGGTTCTTGAATGTCGATGGAATTTGAGTTCTTTTTGCGTTTCTTTTGTTTTTGATGGATTTCTAGCTGCTTAGTTTGAGCTTGTGGACTTGGAAAAATGTTATTGCCTTTGGAAGTTTATTGTTGTTGTTTTTTTTTATTATTATTATTATTTTTTTTTTTTTTATTTTGGGATTCTTGGGCGAAATCGGAATCTCAGATTGGTATGAATGAAGCTGGAAGTCATGGTTTAGGTGTTTTTGACTTGTGATTTTGATAGCGCATATGCTGAATCGTGTAGGCCATTCTTGCCATTCTATTTTAAGAGCTCCCTTGTATAGTTGCCGCATGATATTCAGAAGTTGATTCTTTTTGTAAAACGAGTTATAGTTGCTTTGTATTTTGGAAGTTTAAAACCAATAGGTGGTGGGAGTTGTTTGATTTTAAAACTAATGAGCAATGTTTTTAAAAGCCCTATATTGAGAATTTGTTTGGAAAGTTATTGAAGTGTTTTACATGATATTTGGGTGGATTTTGATATTCTTCGGGAAATAATGATTTTTATGGTGTTCTCTTATATCTTCTTTTGGTAATTATACTCTTTTGAATATCTGTGCCAATCAGTGGTTTGAAAGGCTAAAAGCGGTTTTGTGGATTGTTCTCTTGAAAAACAGGGGTTCGAGCCTCAGAAATTTAACAAGAATTTTGATAAAAAAGTAAATAAAATATTGCAAAACGTAACAATTATTTTAGAAAATTCATATCTATCAGTAGCCAATCCAATTGAATAAATATATTAAGAATGATTTTCAACCGCATTCCAATTAGAATTGATGTTAATTTTAATATTTTCCATCAACATTTCTCTAGACCTTGTGGTTAAAGTAAAATATTGCGCTAAAATTTCAATTCGTGGTGTATTGGAGTTAGATACATATGATGAAGTGATATTGTTTTTCCTATCACTTCATGACATGATGTGGCTTGGGGAGGTGGGGGGGCGAGTTTTGGTAGGCATAATCTCTTTTGTTTTGATCCAAAAAAGGAATAAGACTCTTGATTAACAATTAGACTATGGTTCTAAATGTCAAAAGAAGAAGACGAAGAAGAGACTGTTGAACTAGAAAAGGCATGTAACTGCATTATTTCACAGCACCTCGAAGGGATTTCCCAAAGGTTGCTTCAAACAATGTTGAACTAGGAGGAGGGCTGATCAGTAGACAGCATAGGTGCAGGTGAAAGGCAGCACAGCATTTGGGTTATAATAGTACTTCGAAGCAAAAATGGCATTTCATTTATACGTTCTGATTATCTGGTGATTGATCATTATTCTGTCTAAACAAAGTGTAAATGAGAAGTGTGATGGTAGCAATAAGTACATTGTTCGGGTGCACCTAGATCCTCTCTCTCTCTCTCCATTTCTTGGCTACCCTATTATTCTCATTGTATAGCTCTCTTGTACTTTGAGTTTATTAATAATAAAGAAACTTGTCTTCTTTTCAAAAAAAGCAATACGTACATTAGGGTTAGTGTTTCAACAGTAATTCAATGATAAAGTTGTTGCTTGAAATCATAAGAGACACTATATGTGCTTTAAAATGTAGAAAAATTGTTGGGAGTTCAGGGATACTCTGTGTGACTTGTTTGTTTTTAAAATTTTAGTCCACATATTCTTTGATAACTATTTAACCTTTTTATTAATACCATTCTTTCCTGATTAACTTACTTTGTGTTTAGGTGTCCAAAGTGTATGGATCTGAAGCTTCCTCGTGAGGGTGCTGCTTTCTGGTTTGTAGTCACAGCCAACTACTTATTAGTTAGATCAATCAAGCATTGCAACCTTTTATTCTATGGTTTTTCTTAAAAATATGTTGATTAGCATGTAATATGAATGAAGTGGGTTGAAGAAACCATTAGTGAAGCTTATATGTTTACTTTTTGTGAGTTTGAGAACTTGTTAATTAGAAGTCTGACATATATCTTGACATACATTAGAACTTGGACATGTAATTGTATAACATTGAAACTTAAACCTAAATTTTCTAATATGTTAAGATTCTTCGTGTTTAATTAGTACACCCAAGGTTACTGATTTATCAATAGTAGAAAATGAAGAATCACTTAATTTGCATCACATTGTATCTATATTAGATGGCCCTTTGATGGTTTGGATAAAATATTTGTTAAGCGTTGAAATCATGTTGATTTATTTATGAAGTTTCCTATCACAACAGTTCTCAGGATTGTTTCAAGGCCTCTTGGAGCACTCACAAAGCAGTACATTTAAAAGCAAAACTGCCCTCAGTAGGGACTGGTAATTCTGGGGAACAGAATTCAGATCTTGCAAACGAAGGTTGGTTATATTGCTTGAAGAAAGGACAGGCAAGAACAGCAAAGCTACCCCATTTTGATTGGACAGGGTAAGCATTGAGGCTTTTATTTTGCCCCTGCGTATTCATTCTATCTATCATGTCCTCGTTGACCATTCAGGTCATTCTTTCTTTAATTGGATAAGATTTTTTTTGTGATGCCCAGTGGGTATCTTGGTTTCCTTTTATATTCCTCCATCTGATTTCCTCATTGCAAGCTAGCCAATAATATTTTATTTATTATTATTATTATTTAAAAAAAAAAAAACAATAGGCTTTGTTTACTTATATAGTATCTTTCTTTCTTGTTGCAAAATTTACAGTAAGAGAGTAGAACTCTTGGCTAACTTGTAAATGTGTATCATGAGACCATTAGCATCCAGCATGTGGTGCTTTGAAGAAAATCTAAACTTTATGGCATTTTAGTGAAGAAACCCATCTTATTGATCTTTCTTCTGAAAAACTATGTTCCTGTAAATTGTTTGTACCTTTGACTTAAAATTGGTGGGAGGTTCCCTACCCTAAAAGAACTTTCATGGTAGAAGACACTGAGTCTGTTTTCCCATTGCTGTTCAGTGTCCTTTACTAGAGATATTGAGATAGCTTTAACAAATTAGACATCAAGTTCAAATTCAACAAGTGAAATATTTTTTATGTGAAGCATTGGATGCATTTATGCCCTCTGTTATTTTGCAGGACTCTAAGGCCATATCCCATATCAAGCAAGTGCGAAGTACCTCCTCACATCGATCGGCCAGATTGGGCAGATGATGTGAGTTTGAATAATTTTTGCTGTGCATTTAGTCCAAGTGGACCTTTAATTTTGTTCCCAAAGACTTTGTTATTTTCCTATTCCTATGATTTTAGCCAATTAACAGTATTTTTTTAACTTCTGGATTATAATTTTGGGCTTAACTTTTTGTATATTTCAATTGTTACATTTATTTTCTTCCAGAAAAAGAACATCCTTATGCCTACTAGTATTAGTAATAGCTTAATTAACAAAATCTTTGTCAAATTTCGTTGTTCTTCATCCATTCTTCCTTGATTGGTAAGAGGATTGAGATGTGGGAAACAGTATTGGTTGCAGATCTTGGAGATTTGTGTCCTTAAAACTTAAAAGTAGATATGCTGCTGTATTATCCAGCTTTTACTGAGTGGTCCATCATGTATAAATGCTGTTTCTGTTTTAATTTCCACAATGATTGTTGTGAATGATTTACCTCTCCTTTTCTCTGAACTTCCAGGGAATTCCAAAAATTGAGCCAAATAGTGACTTCCAACATGTTGTTGAGGTATTTTTCTGTTTCTTAGCTATTACTAGTTTTTCTAAAACTTTTAGTTACTTGACTAACCTTTTTTTTTTCTCTTTTGAAGATCAAAACACCCGGTCAAATTGAAAAAATGAGGGAGGTTGGCAGGGTATGTCTGATTTCTCTTCAATTCTAATGCAAAGTTGATTCTCTTTGCTTCATAACATCAGTTTATTTTTATGAACAATCTGGTGACATTTATTTATAGTCAGTATGCATCTTGTTTCAAAATTTTATAAAAAATTCCAGATGAAGCTAAGTTTCTAACATTCTTATGTTTACACTTATACATCTAAGTTTCTTTCATTCATACTTTTATATTTATGCTTTAAGAATCTCGCCAGTGATTAAATGAATTAATTTTCAGATTTCAAGGGAAGTTTTAGATGCAGCTGCTAGAGTGATTCGGCCAGGTATAACTACTGATGAAATTGACCGTGTGGTTCATGAAGCAACTATCGCTGCAGGTATTAGAAACAAGAAACATGTTTGCTCTGCAAATTATTATTATCAAGTACTTCCATTAGTTGGTCTAGTTGTTTAAAGAGCCAAGTTAATTGTGGTGGCCCCTAAAATACACCAAATTTCCTTTGAATTTGGGTTAGGTGGTTGTTTCATGTAATTTTTAGTTTAGGTTCGTGTGAATTGATGGAACATGATTACTTGAAAAAACAACTGATCACTATTTATAGTGGTGCCTCTTGCAACCCTCGATTTGATGCTTTTCATGAAAACTAACTATTCAATAGTTAATCTTTAGGAGTTTCCATGATATGAGAGAGCCGCCATTTTCTTCCTTTCCACTGGTCGGGAAATGGATGATTGTCGTGTTGTTGCTTCTTTAGTCAAGGATTTATTTTGGTTTCTTCTCTTTTTCTTTCATTTGAATTCTCTCTTATTTTCTTTTATTAACTTTTGAAGATTTATTTTTACTAGAGTAGGTTATTTACAAATCAAAAGAGATGGGGAAAAAGTCATTTGCCTGGGAATCGTGGTTACTAATATTTTTTTTCATACATTGTTTCAGGTGGATATCCATCTCCACTCAATTATCATTTCTTTCCCAAGTCTTGCTGCACGTATGCACTAATTTTTGTATAATTTTCATAAATTTTATTTTTAGATGCATTTTTTGAAATTTCAGTTTGTTTCTCTTTGCAGTTCTGTTAATGAAGTGATTTGTCATGGCATTCCTGATGCACGGTATGTGTTTTAATCTCTCATTATGTGGTTGCAATACATCTCCTATTGCTGAATCTGTCTTCATGTATTGAATTTTAAATATGTTGATCATTTGATTAGGTAAGCGTTTTGTGAACATTTGCTTTGATTGTTTCAGGAAACTAGAGGATGGTGATATTGTAAATGTGGATGTGACCGTGTACTATAAAGGGTATCATGGTAAGAAATGTAATTTATCAATTTTAATTGACCCAAAGAACTGCTTTTTTCTGCTAATTGCTGACTTGAAAGTTGAAATGCAGGTGATCTGAATGAGACATATTTCGTTGGAGAAGTTGATGAAGAGTCCCGACGTTTAGTCCAGTGTACTTATGAGTGCTTGGAGAAAGCTATAGCCATGGGTATGTGCATTTCCTCTTTCATCTATCTTATTGAAAATCTAGACTATAAATTTACATTTTAATAGCTGGACTGTAATTTCTTACCGATCTGTTCAACAGTTTTCTAGAGCTGAAAAAATATACGAAGTTCTAGAATCTGCTGAAGTGGATCATTCTGTGGATTCACAGATAGAGTTATTTTTTGCCTTCTATGGAAACAAATGTGCAATATGTTGCTTTTTCCTGTGTTGGTCTTACTTAAAAGTTTGTGTGATTGTATCCATTCTTAGGTCTTCCTTTTGAGCTAATATCCTCCATCATAAGAAAAGTCAAAATTTGGTCGGATTATTAAGAGTAGGTTTGAATGCATTATGTTGCTGTGATATAATGATAGACCCTCCATAGTAAAGGTGTATTCACGTAGGGATAAAAGTGGGAAGAAGAAAGAATGATTGAGAGTTAGGTAGTAATTTCCCTGGTGTGGGCCCTTAGGAGTATGACTGTTAGAGTGGGGCCAAGTATTCTGTTAATTTTCTTAGTGTTTGCCTATTTAGGTATTTTGAATGTTGGGGGTGGGTATCTTTTTGCTAAATGATTTTGGTATAGACTCTCATTAGAGTAGTGTGGAGAGATTGGGGAGCTCTCAAATCCTTCACCATAGTTGATAAATAAAATTGTAGCTAAGGCCTTAACATATAATATTATAATCCTTTTGTGACTTAATTTTAGTTTTATTATTATTTATCAATATTGTTTGATATGTAACAAAAATCTCTGTTCTGGATTGTTTCCTATCACCATCAGTAAAACCTGGAGTCAGATTTCGTGATGTTGGAGAAGTTATTAACCGTCATGCTTCAATGTCAGGCTTGTCTGTGGTACTGTCTAATTTCAGTTTCCTATAGAAATCATAATCACCTTTTTGTTCTATTAGATTAATAAATATTTGTATAATTGTTTTACTTTCTCACTGCCTCTATATACAATTAGGTCAGGTCATATTGTGGGCATGGCATTGGAGAGCTCTTTCATTGTGTCCCTAATATTCCCCATTATGGAAGTAAGTTTAGGTGAAGTAGGTTCCCCCCTCCCAATGTATATGTTTCCAAGGGAAAAATGTGGCTGTTCCCCAGCGTCTTCTTTCATTGTTGAGTTTGGAATCTAGAGAGAAACGACAGATATTAGAAATGATATGTTTCTGCCTCTTGCTCATCCTCTGTCAAATCTTACTCATGGCCAGGAAACAAAGCAGTTGGTGTGATGAAAGCAGGGCAGACCTTTACCATCGAACCAATGATCAACGCAGGTACATGTTTACTCAATCTTTGATTCCCGCACGCGTTACCTCTCTTTTTTTTCCGTTAAATTATAATTTATCAAGCACAGGTGTATGGCGTGATCGGATGTGGCCTGATGGATGGACTGCTGTTACTGCTGATGGCAAACGAAGTGCTCAGTTTGAACACACCCTCTTGGTAACAATGAATATCCCTTGCACTATCCTACCAATATTGCTATCTTGAAACTAATGGTCTAGCTAAAATCAACTAATGAACATCCCATCTCTTTGACAACTCATGCCTAACTAGAAGGCGTTTTTGTAACCTCTTGAAATAACTGTATCCCCCGGACTTGGTGTAATTAGTAGCATGGTACGCATTATTTTCTGAAGGAAATTAGCATGGTCACGGAGAAAACACTGGAGAACTGTTTGTCGTAAAGCACATCCACAAGGCTATCTTTTAGGTTCTATACCTTTAGGAACTGTCTTTTTTCAATCTCTTCATTTTTCAAGGGTGTTTGGGTGTTGAGTTGAATTTTAAAGTTTAGAGTTCGAAAGTTTGTGTTTGGGGTGTAGAGTTGTTTAATCTTAAAGGTAGAAAATATTTGAGGTAGGAAGAGAGAAAGAGGGATAGATGCATCTCTTTGATAAGTATGTAAACATCTGAAGTGAACACTGTTATAGGTGGAGTTGAAAACACCACCTAATAGGCAGTAAAATGATGTGTAGGGTGTCAGTAGGTCAGTTAGAACGTTTTCAAGTTGCCTAGAACAAATAGAATCAATTCAAACCGAACTAACCGACTAGTTTCCAAACTGACCAACAAATACACTTCTAACTGACACGGTTTTGTCAGTTTTGTCAATATTTTGTTTTTCTATCTTGAACCCTAATGTAAAATGTTGTCCAATTTTGTGTCATGCAGGTAACAGAAACTGGAGTCGAAGTCCTCACAGCTCGGCTTCCGACATCTCCTAAGGTCTTTCCATGGCTGAACTGATACAATCAACAATAAACAAGGCAACAAATGCAAGAAAATCATAATCTTGAAGCTCCCCCATTTTTGGCCTCAGATTCCGAAAACACTAAATTTCTCAGTTCACACATTTCTCAGAAGCTTGGAAACAGAACACAATAATGTCAAATCAATGTAATATTCTTGAACTGTTTTGTGTTTAATTTATATTAGTGAGTTGAGGTTGAGGATGATGAAGTCAAGTTGAGAATTTTAATGCCCATCAAGCACCACCCCCCAATTATCTTCTACATACCACACACTAACTTCGAGGTTCAACTTTGTTTGTAATGTTGACTGTTTGATTCTGAAGTTCTATTTTCTTTTGAGATCTACATATATAGATGCTTTTAATTATTCATAATCTGTTCTGTATGAGTTTGAAAATTGTTCAAAAAAGATTTGTATAAAAACATGTAGGAAGAACTAGAACTGCCTTATTATGGGGGAGGATTTGGTCCTGTCTTCAAAATAAATAATATTTATGAATGTTAAGTGATTTTGTTATATTTTGTATTTTGATGAAACATAGTTTATAATTAGAGAATTTTTTTAGCTTATTTTTAAAAACTTTGGACTAAAAATTGTACATTGTATCTATTCCTAAAATCTTAGAGACAAGATATATTTTAAGTATTCGAAAAGTGAATGGACTTATTTATCGAAGTTCAAAAACTAAAAATATAGTTTTTAAGACTATTTTCAAATAATCAAGTAGTCTACCTCAATCTATCGCGACTAATCTATATATCATATAGATTGTAATATTTTGTTATATTTTTAAAGATTTTTTCATTTAAATTAATTTTCTTAGTTTTTTTTTCTCAAACATGTAATAAGGTAACCTATACAAAGCTTTTTAAAAATGATTATTGACATAAATAATAAATTAACAACTTAAGAAATTTTTGCTGCTCACCATATTAGATAGGAAATATAGTCACGTTTCGTCGATTCATTTTCATTTTTCGAATACAGTTTTTCATTTTTCAATATGGTTTTATTTCATTACGGCTCGAAAACGACGTCGTGGCAAAAGATAAAATAACAATAAGGACGTCTCTTTTTTATTTTTTAAATGTAAAAATAATTCCGTTGCCGGGACTTGAACCCGGGTCTCTCGGGTGAGAGCCGAGTATCCTAACCAACTAGACTACAACGGAACTTGTTCTCTACATTTTACATTTTACATTTTACATTTTAAAATTATTCTAATAATTATTTAAGTTCTTTTTCTTATTTCTTGTTTTGGACAAGAAGCACGTTTGAGATGAGAGGACCGATTTAAGGTTAAGGTTAATAGTATAAGTACTGTGCTAATTTGAGTTATGCTAATTTTGTGTTCTATCTTCTCATAGCTAACATTCAATGTCGTAAATATTGTTAGTTTTCATCATGATATTACATTTTCTATTTGGATATTTTTAATATTTGCTCTTATTATCTTTTATCTATTTATATTCTTTTTTAACTTACGAGTCAGGAAAGAAGTCTCTTCTTTTTATCTAAAAGGTTTGATTTGAGCATACTGGTAACTAGTTATTGTATCTTCTGAGGTAGAGTATCAAATAACTCAATGCAGTAAAGACACATCTTTCCTATGGATTGCACGTACTATGTCTAAATCCAGAAAATATAGGAAGTTCTAATCTGTTATTTTATGGGAACGTTGTTGATAAATTTGAAACCAAACATAAAATTCAAAGCTATTTTGAACATAGCCTAGTAAATTTAAAATTTTCTGTTTTTTTTAGCACGCATGCATTACATAATACAAGCAGGTAGAAACCTTGACGGAGAGAGACAAAGCTGACTAAGAGTTTTTTCACCAGACAACCCAACAAGAGAACAGAAAAATTGAAGCCCTATATATTACAACAAACAGAGAAAATCTGTATTAAACAAATACATAAAGGCCTAAATTCTTTTCAGTTCGAAGCACAACTTGCTCGACATGTTTGTTTATTCAGCCACCTTGACACCTGAGAGATAGACTCGACTCTGAATTATCGTTCCTCCGATCAGGAAACCTGGCATGACCATCAGGCCAACTTTTGGTTTCAGGTCGTTTTCGTCTATAATCAAATTCTTTACCACGCTATCCATATATACGTCGGAGAATTCGTTCCCTCTTTTAACCTGGAATACCTTTACACTTGGATCAAAAGAATAAGCCAACCTATGTAGGAGCCAGATTGCCTTTGCCAATTTAAGAAAAACTTGGTAGAAAGGGGTTCTAGGATGTCCACCACCTGCCACATGGTTTCTCTGATCTAAATTTCCAAAGAATGAGGCCTCCATCTTTGGGTGAACCACTAGTAGGTATTTGGTTCTACAAAATTTACCAAAAATGGAATCTGGGTTTTGGCCTAGCATGTCTAATGGATCCATGTCCTTCAATGAAATAAATTGCCGAAAGAAATCCTCTTTTGTGAGTGCAACATCGTCTACTTTGATTGAGAAAGTTTCGTGCTGAAAGCCACAAAACATTCTCTGGCATATGTGGGACTCAAATGCATATTTCTTGTGAGCTCTTTTTGCATAGACCACGTTCGGTTCAACTGAGTTAGCAGCAGCATCCAGGTCCCAGCCAGCTGCTTTCATCATGTTAATCAAAGGCTTGGAAAAATCGTGAATGGCCTTAAAAGCGCCTTCCACAACTGATATAAACAGATCAGGAGTCAAGTCCACGGGGAAATTTCCGCTTTCATCTGCAGAACCTTCTGATTCTTTCATTGATAGCCCTCGAAGCTTGAGGTTCTTTTCGAGTTTTACTTTCTTCTGGTTTGCCTCTTCAATCTGCTGCTGCAACTGAAGAATCTCAGAATCTTTGTTCTGAATTTCAGACTGAAATTTCTTGACCATAACCTCATAGGTTTTCAGAAGGCTTTGTTGTTCTTGAATCTCCGCAGCTAGCCGTGAGTCCTGTGGTGAAACACATACTGGTTTGGGGTTGTTTTCTCGATAAAAGTGTTTGAGCTCAGATAGTTTCTTCAGCTCAGAAATTACAAGTTTGTCTGCGGCTTGAATTTTTTCAGGATCATAGGGTGTATGAGCACCTTGGAGCTGGATATAAGCAGACTTAAGAGAAGAGATGTTGACAAAAAGCTTTGATATAAGGGCTTCCATAGCTTCGGGTTTCTGGTTCATTGCCTCTTCCATGGGTTGTGGGTGAACCTTCTGGTTATTGCTCTCACGGAGTTGGTTATCTTTTGCTTCAGTCAATAGCATAGCTACTTCTGAAAATGGGAGGAATTAGATCAGCCACTACTTCTGAAAATGGGAATACAATAAACTTCCTTCAAATAGAGCACCAATATCATCCACCTGCAATCTCCAAAGCAGTGTACATGACATCTACTGGGAAATAACAGGGAGGTCCAGATAGAATGAAGATAAGAATGCTTGTGTTTCCTGGAGGTGTAGATGATTTTTTTTTTTTTTTTTTGTATCCACACTGTGAAGAAAGAAAGTCGAGCAAGAAATACAAATATTTTGTCCCTTCTTGAAGATGTCTCAAAAACAGTGCAGCCTACATTTTATGTGCTACGCATATGCTAAATCATACATTAAGGTTTCATAAAATGCTATATCAGTAAACCATCGCTTTATATGCCTACTGTACCATGGGATTTTTAGAAATGTTAGAGACCAATAGTAAAAGTCATAAAGCACCTTTCTCAGCCACATCCGACCTGCTGATTTAACTTTATAAACAATAAGAAAACTAGCATGAATATTGGAAAGAAAAGAAGGGCATGATCAACCTACCTACAGAATTGGCATCATTAGGGTACTCCGGCAAACACAATAAGCTTCCACCTACATACAGGAGCAGATAAATCATTATGAGGAAGAAAAATCTTCTGATTCATATGTGAGAATCAGGATGCATTTTATGGTGAGTTCCAGAACAAATAGAATTAGAGCATATTCCTTAATAAACCGATCGATTCAGTTGGTAATATAGCAATTAATGACAATCTTAAATCAAGCGTTTTGATCAGAGGTGAAAAGGAGATCTGTATCATGTCAAGGAAAAAGGTTGAAAGCAACAAGAAGCAACATTAGAAAACATTCACGTTTGCAAGGTTGGTTACTTGCCATATTAAACCCAATTCGTTTAGTCATACCAGTTCCCAAGATATTCACTAGACCATTAAATAGTACACACAAGGACCCAGAATAAACTCTTAACAGACAAATAGTAATGGCTTGATCATCTATTTCACAAAATTTCCTTTGCAAGAGGAGAAAAGTAAACTGGGTTGTGGTGAAAAACTTAGCACAATTGCTTGATTGTCCCAGTGCCTCAATCAGCTCCCAAAGCCTCTTCTTTCAATACATTTCCAAAGTAGAAGTTCAGAAAATGTAATTGTAGCATATACATTCTCACTGATCTAGTGAATAATAGTGCAGATCTCCTATGACATACGATATCTCCCACGAGTAAAACAAACCTCAAAGCATATTTCCTGTAACTGTGAAGTTTGACATTTGAGCTAAAATTTCCAGTTCCCAATCAATCATTACACAAACCAACCCAGAATTAGCATTACCACCAATCTTTCGGATACCAAATATCTAACTAATTCATTAGCCCTGCAGAACAGAGAACAAAATTCAACATTTCAAACTACTTCGAAAAACCCTAAATCTCAAGAGACTCTTGAATTCAACTTAACAGTTGAATCAAACACATAAAAGAAAGGCAAACTAAAAATAGAAGATGGGGAACTCCATGCAGCGATGAAGCAGAAGAGTTTCGAGAGGTGGAGAGTAAAGAAAAAGAGGCTTACAGAGTTTGGAGTGGCCGGAAAAGTCGCCGGAAAGTTAAGGAAAATGTGAAGAATTGAAAGGAGGAAGCAGGCGGAGGGTGGTGAAAGGTCTCCCTTTTTGTGCCCTTCCGCTTGGTAAAGAAAAGGGAAAGAAAGAAAGGCAACGATGAAGGATAGTTTCGTCTTTTAGCTTTGTCTTCTTTTCGAGATCTTCTAAAAATTCTCTTTCCACTCATAACGCGTCATAAAATTTTAATATCCCAAAACAATTAGTTTTTCTTTTTTAAATTTCTCATCAAGTTTTTTTTTTTTTAAATGACATAAATCTTATAAGGTTTATGTAATTACATTTTTTAAATAGTAAAACAGTAAATTAAAAATTCGATAACTCTATTATAACTCTTCGATAGGCCTTTAATATTACTAATTTTGTCATATTTGCAATATACAAAAAAAAAAGGTGTCATGTGCAGTTTTTTTCTAAATATTTTTCTATACAATTTTTCTAAAAAATAAAGTACAAAATGAAAATTTTGAAAAAAATATTTACAAAATATAACAAAATTTTACATCATGTCGTTGATAGACACTATATATTTCTATTAGTGGCATTGATAAACAGTAATAATAATAAAAGTTTATCAGTATCTATTATTGATATAATCCAAAATTTTACTATATTTTATAAATATTTTAGTTTATTTTAATATATTTGAAAATGTCCCAAAAAAATAAATTATTGTTATTTTCCAAAGAAAATTTGATTTAAATAGTAAAATTGGACCATGTTAGACATGAATAAATATTTATTGATAGTATCAACAATGTTTTGTTATATTTGTAAACGTTTAAGTTCATTTAACACATCATTTTTTAAAACAAAATTCTTGCTTCTTTTTAAATATAAATATTGTAAAATTTTAACAATTGCTTAAACAAAAAAATATAGATTGTCCATGTTGCAGATCGCTCACCAAAAAAATGAATTGTTACATAATCAAAGTAAATTTAACTAACGATAATTGAAACGATCTTCCTCTCTAATATTGAAAGTTGGATTTTTCACGGTCACCGTAGTACTCAAAAGCGTAAAACACTAACATAGATATCTAATTTAAAAAAAAATTAACCTCGCATGTTGGTTGGTCTAAAAAGGAGAGATCCCTTCATGAAACAAACTTTGATTATTTGTTATTTACCATAGAGTCCTTTGGGTTACACTTTCAAAACTATTCATCATTATTACCACATGCTTTTTAGTATTATTATTATTAAAAAAAGACCACATGCTTTCTTATATTTTATTTGTTAACATCTCATCTCTATTTACAATGTCTAACTAGAAATGTCAGAGAAGACAAATAAAATATGTATGGAAGAAAATTATTCCCATCTAAGATCACATGGACATTTTGAATTATAATTATAATATATATATAGTTAGCATTTTGTAAAAGAAAACAAAATTCAAACCAACATTTCTTAAATTGGAATTTGTTTCTAACCTTCGAAATAAGATTTGAAATAATTTAAGTAATCAATAGGTTAGTGACATGTTTATTTGAGTTCGAAAAAAGTGTAGAAATAACATTGGAAAAAAACCCATCCTCCTAACCATACTCGAAGTTATAAATCCAATTACGATCTAACCATACTCGAAGTTATAAATCCAATTACGATACAAAAGGAATATTAATGTAAAGCGGTCAAATAGGATCATTTTATGCTTGAGACCTCTTCCTATTTCTTTTCCACAATTTCCGTTTACCTACTTCTATCGATGTGGGACAAAAAGAAACGGTTGTATTCACATTGAAACATTAGCTAATCAATCGTATCCTATAACACTATAAATACTATTCTATATCGAATTTCTAATTGCTGTTTTTTTAATTTAAAAAATTAAAATATATAAATTTGTGGATGAAAATAGTGTTTAAAAATTTAGTGATATCAATGTCACAAGATTTATTTATTTTTTTTTTAAAAAAAAGTATTTTTCTTTAGAAGAATCGAATAGTAAATTTACAGTTTTTACTTTGTTCAATAGAATGCAATTGAGTTACGTCTTAGACTAAATTCGTATAATATACAATTAGAGATTTGAACTTTACTTTAAACTTAGGATTATATATAGTAATTATTTTGATCATTAATTAATGCATCTTTATTTATTCAACATTTATTTATGCGCTAAATTTAGAATTTCTAACACTACAAGTTATATAAACGATTAAGAAAGAATCTTTTGGTTTTGGGATTATGGAGAATATGGAGTCCAAGAAGAATGGAAGCTCCGCCAGCGTTGGCTGGAGGAAAGAATCGCCCGCCATGGCGGAAGTAGAAGAACACACTCCAAGAACAAATGCTCCAGATGTATCCCAGGGAGTTGCCCAAATTTTCTCTTTCTTAATTCGTTTACTTCCGAACCTTACGTCTTAGTTGAATTTTGATTAATTGTTCTGCTCCATCCGTAGAGAAATATGAGTTTTTAATGGTAATAATTAGCGAAATCCCACGAAGAAGCTTCCTTGTCATGGAACTTTCTTGTGGCGGATGGAAAGTAGAACTTGCAGTAGAATACAAGCGAAATACATAATGATGAATTTTGAAGAGCGCCATCATCAAGAGAATTATAAGTCATAAGTAGAGACATAATGTCTAGTATGTAGGAAAGATCTATGTCCTTTTAAATTTCTTGGCTTGGCCGGATTCTTCATCCCCCTTCTCCAATGACTTGGGTTTCTATGAAACTCAAAATGATGTTACTGCATCATAATAATGAGGATAGTAAAGATTCAGAAAGTGGCAATACAAATTTAATATATTGAAAAGAAGGACGTACTTGCATTACTAACATAATGCATCAACCATCTTGTCTTGTCTCAGGCAGTAGAATGCTTGGTTTCGATCTTGAAAGAAGTTGGAGTGAGTTTTTTGAAAGTCTTCAAAGCTTGATTCAAGATGGCCTCTTAAGATCATTGAAGTTTATTCTGCTTGGGAGAGGGAAAAAACATCTACAATTAATTTTAGCTTGCTAGTCTTTCTATGCCTTCAGAAGTCACAAACATACCACAATTAGGGTGAACTAAAATAAAATTAAATTAAATGACCAAGAAGAAGAAGCCAAGCAGTCTAATCAAAATCTATATGGTGGGATTATTAATTCATAATAGATAGTTCACCTCAGAATAGGCATCTTACAATGGATTGATAATTTATAACCAATAACAGTAGTACTTTAATATTCATGATGATCAAAAACGAAACATTTAAAACAACAACTTAAGCCATCACTATGTTGTCCTGGCTTCAGATGTAATGCAGGAAACATCTTAAAGAAACGATCAACTGCACATGTTTATCATACATGAAGGGATGGTCTGATTACAGCGGTTCAGATGGTAATAGATTGGACTCTCCTCTTTAGATGTGGGATTCTCCTAATGACACATTTATCAGAACAAGCTATAAAGAAAAGTAAAGTGCTCAGTGAGCCCCAGTGGATAAACGAAAGTTCCTTTAACGGAGCAACTTGTCTCATTCCTTATTTTCCCGTTTGGGCAAAACGGAATTTAGAGGGGTGCTTCCCAGACAAATTTAGAATTTATAAAGAGGGGGACAGGTGGGATCTTGATGTAGGATCATTTCCAGGTATGACTGTAATTAACTTGGTTTTTTTTTCTTTAGTTTTAAGTATTAGTTGGTAGGGTAGTAACCTTTTTGTAACCAAGCCCTTCCACCCACACATAGCCTAAGTGCCAACCTAAATGTACATTGATATGGCTCCCCTCCCTGACGTAGGAATATTAACGGGAATCGTAGTAATGTATTTGTTAGGTCATTGGTTAGGAGGAGGAGGAGGGTAGATTACTTACTCTTGGAAGTATTTGTAACTTAAGCCCATTATCCTACAAACTAACCAGTATGATTGAAGG
Source organism: Cucumis hystrix (assembly GCA_025688845.1). Taxonomy (NCBI): domain Eukaryota; kingdom Viridiplantae; phylum Streptophyta; class Magnoliopsida; order Cucurbitales; family Cucurbitaceae; genus Cucumis; species Cucumis hystrix. The sequence continues at coordinate 1,708,881 of CM046888.1, read as the reverse complement.
TAAGGTTCTCCCTTCTTGTACCAACTACTTTAACAATTAATAAAAGAACCCATGGTTTTGGCTTTTAACTCACCGCCAGACTTTATTCTTTTTCTGGCAGTCTCCTGGCATATCCTTTCCAAGGAGTCTTGTGGTGAACTGGGGAGTTTTTTCTGTATTTTTTTTCCATTGTAAATTAAGGAGATTTCTTGGTTCTCTCCTATATAAAAGCTTTTATCATTAAGGAATAGGCTTGTTATTAAAAAAATGTTTGAAAACTATACTGAACGGATCATTATAGAATAAATGCACACTTCAAATATGACAACTTGTGAAAGGTTTCTTATAATAAAATACATTTGATATATACTTGGAAGGAAAAGTAGAGCACATATGATCCAACTTCTAAGGAGAGTGTATTTGTGTGTGAAATAAGTTTCTACATTATCAGAAACAATGGCACTCATGTCGATGGAAGACAAGAATCTACAGTAGAATGAAGCAGCTCCTGATCAAGTGATTTTCTAGATTGACCATTATTTAAATCTTTACACCTCATCCTAACCTAGAATAATGGGGAATATTAGTTATCTGCGAAGTGTTTGCTTTTATTATCGGAAGAAGCAAATAGCTTTCCCTTTTGTGAAATGACTCTGTTTATGAGGACGGAAGCCTAGGCCTTGAGATATTATACAATGATAGAGAATAACCTTGCAGTCTAAGCATCCACGTTGGGGCCAGGATACGCTGGTAGGCTCATTATTCGTTTGTCCAAGACAGGACCTCCCACAGTGAAATGATATAGACTCTGGAAGTTTGATCCTTTCAACCCAAGCGCTTCATGTACTGCAAAACAAAGAAAATAGAGGAGGAATTGAGGAATGAGTGCATAACATACACTTCTCAACTTTTCACAAGACTCGATGTCAGAAGTTTGAAAGGTATTCATCATAGTACATCGCCTATGGGTCTAAGTAACTTGATATCATTAAAATTATTATCTATGGATGTAGTAAATTTCTCTCGGCCTAGTTGATGCCTGAAAGACTTAGAGCCTGTTTAAGCTCTTGGAGCTTCATCTAAATGCACCCCCCATCATTTTAGCTTTGGATTAAATGTTTGTGCTTCATGTTTTTCCTATTCTCAACTTACGCTGTCACCCACCATCTCACTTTTTTCAGTCTTACTTTATAGCATAGTCTATGATTACTATTCTATGACTGTCTTTTGGGTGTCAACCAACTGGTTTTTGCCCTCTGGACTAGTATTCCTACACAAATTGCATGCTACAATAGTGTAAAGCAGGAAGGGACCCTCCACTCACAACGATGTATACTAATTCATGTCAATTGATGAATCCTTAACCACCGCATGTTTGGCTCTAATCCATGGCATATGGCGTGTCAAGATAAACAACAGAGATAAAATCAGGAAAAAATGTGTCTTTATTTATCTTATCCTGATCCCTCCAATCTGTTATCATACTCCATCACTTCAATCTGTTATTATATTTGAACTACTTGTTACTGTACTATGCATATATGTTTCCAATTTCGTAAATGTACAAGAATGGTAAATTTCAGCATGTCAGTAGAATTACAACATTTATCTTACCGGGATCATCAAAGAAGCAACCAATTCCAGTCGCAGATATATCGACAGCATGCGCTTCAAGGTACAACACCTGCCCAATAACTCCAGTCTCCCAAAAGAGTCGAGGATACATGTGAACCCCTTTTTCACGTAAAGTAGGCTCGTAGTGAGCAATCATTCCCAAGCTGAAACACCCATCACTGGCAATGTCCTGTATGGAAAAGGATCATATCTAGCTAAACTATAAAGACAAAATTAAGTCGACAATGATTCGTTTATCGATGCATTAGTGTGCCATGATAATTTTCATTGTAACTGACCTGGTGTGTGTGTTCTTAGACAGAATTTTTCAAACAAAATAACGTGATAGCTAAAATAAGCAACATACAAAATGACGACAATTTAGTTACATTGTGAAGGTGGAAATATCCAAAATGAAGGAAAAAACCAGGTTTCTGTAGCAAAAGCAACGTAGATTACCATAACTAATAACGTCTCCAGCTGCAATATTCCATACTTGGGTTAAGTTTTTTGAATCTCATCATTAAATGGGTGGTTGGACAGGAATATTCCATCTACATTCTGCAAGCATACTTCCTAACTAGCAAGAATCTTCAGAAGGGTACTGGAATGACCACTTAAGAGTTTAAGACTAGGATGGTGCAGGAAACATAAAATGAAAATTCAACAGTTGTGCAACTGCTTGCTGCGGCTAGTGAGGTGACAGTCTGTACCCATAATTTAAGTTGTACAGATATTATTGAGTTTGGTTGTCCACTATTGAAAATTTATTTTGATTAGTTGCTTATCCAGATATCTATCTAGCAAATCTACCGGTGGACTCAAGACACGAGTATTATCTCATGTGAAATTGATCGTTTCTCTTTATGTGTATGTCAGGTACAACCTATTAGGGAATCAACAGGGCTTTTCCAACATGGCTCGACAATTTTTGTAAGAAGTTTAGTTCAGGTAGGCGTTGAATGTATACTATGTCTCAACAAAACTAGCAAGAACATTCACTAAATAGACAATGGAAATGAAGATAAACCAACCTGATGACATGACAGTCGCTTGGAAAGTGTCTGATAATTGCCTCTCCGTAGTTCATACAGAGGGAGACTACTGGGACAACCATCAGGTTTCACCCACTTGAAATCTGGATTGGTTGCTTTCTTCAGCTCATCGAAATGATCTTCGTTTCTCACCAAAAAGTACAAACCCTGTGGCAACCCCACCACTCTATGAACGAACAGAGCAGCATGAACTTCAGCGTCCCATGGAAGTGCACGAAACGGCAGTGCCAATTCTCTCCTTTGCTTCTCCCCTTCTATAGAACCTGAAGGCACACAGTGGAGTAGAATCTGATAAAATGTATCTCTCGCCATTGTTGTAACACCATCCATGTCCACTGCGCTCCTGCGCTTCCTCACAACTTCCCTCCAAGTATAGCCCTTGTATAGACGTTCACCAAGAACCCCACTGCTCTGAAATGGCTCAACTAAAGATCCACTTTCCCCTGTTAGTGGCTTCTCAACGGCCATGGCCGTTGTGTAAATTATGTCCCAGCATATGTGCTGTTTGCTGAGCAAATTCGGCTCTCCTTTCCAGTCTAACTCACTGAATTTCAATATTGCAGAGCTTAATTCCTCATAATTCATGGAAAAGTCAGCGGTGCCAGAAGGGAAAACAGCAAGCACACAATCAGGATGCTCGAATTCAATCACCGGAAACGAACCCTTCACCGGCTGCGACGGAATTTCAAACTCAGGAAAAGTGTGTAGCCCCATGAACTTCTTCAAATCAGCATAACCCAATCCATCAAGAACCTTCACATCCCACCCAAGTCCTGCGGCAGCCATGGCAACCGCCGCAATGGCGTGACCGACATCATGATTACAATACCGAAACGCTCGTTCGCCGTACTTCCAAGCCTCCCGCCAGAAAATCGACGACAACCCAATAAGAAAACTGTTCTCAGGGAAGAATTTAGAGAAAAACCCAGGTGGGATTTGAGTTCTAATCTCCAAAGAGTGCTCTTTAGGAGCATAATGCGCAACAAAACCAAAATCCGAGAGCGAGGTTACAGGCGGAGCAATCAAATACGCTTCAGTTGGATGCAAATTCCCGCTACTGGGATTGACTCTCAACGACCATGTCGAAAACCCAGTAGATTTCCAAGCAGAAAGAGCCAAAGAATCATAGAAGAATTGAGAAATTGTAGCTTTACAGACGGGTTTTGGAGGAGGCAACGAGACGAACAGAGAATCATACAGAGAAGCTTCATGGGTTTCATCATCTGATGCGGCGGTTTGGTTGAGAATTGGGAAATGGGAAAGAGGAAGAAGAGGAGCAGAGATGTAGCGGCGAAAGGGGTTGGGCTGATTGGCCCAATCGAGGCCATGGGGGCCTCTGGCGTAGTTGGAGAAGCCATGTTTGGTTTGGGAGTGGTATTTAAGGACTTGTGAGAGGTTTTGATCGTCTTGTTCGAGGTGGATTTTGGGAGTGGAAGTGGAAGTGGAAGAAGAAAAGGACATAGCCATGGCGGATGATGAGAGGATTCTGTGACTGTGAGGTGAGACTGTGGTTGAAGAGGAATGGGAAAGAGAGAAAAGGGAAATGGGAGGGGCAGGTGGGTTCCAGAAGTTGAAGAACCGTGGAGAAGGAAGCAACGAAGGCATCGTTCTCTGTGGACTAAAAATTGTGCATCGTTCTCCTGAATTTTGAAGTAAGCTTCATGTTTGTCGTGATCCTTCCAGCAAAAAATTGGAGTTGGTTCGGTTCGTTTTACCCGCGCCTACGCATTGGTGAAAGTACAATACTTGATCGAATATGGTTTGTTAGATTTATTTGAAATTTAAAGATTTTATTTAAGTATTTAGTTTGGTGATTTGAAATCCGGACCTCTTCTCTTTTGATACATTGAAATGTAAGTTGAGCAATTGAATTGATTTACTCGTACCAAAATTCGATCAATTTTAACTTTAAATAACTCAATTTAAATACTTATTGAAATTGTATGATACATCTTCTTTTAATGTTTACCCTCAAACAAGATGCTTCTTCATCCAAAAAGCGAGAGATGGAGGACAAAAGGGGAAAAGCAAAAGAAGAAAATCGCATATTTGATGCATTTGGAATAAAGGGTACAAAATTGGAGGAGGTGTTAATTAAAAGAAATTCAAGTCAATAAAGCAAGATCAAGGAGATAGAAACAGATATCAAAGGACAAGAGAAATAAATTAATTTCGTTTGAATGTTGGGTTCGGGGTTTGATTCGACGATTTCACAACACGTTTGTAAACAATTAAATGGGCTTTATAGATATTATTGTATTTTATAAATATTGAGATACTTAATTCAAAATTTATTAAAAATACGGTATTATAATTAAACAATAAAAGGTATAAGAATTAAAATTAAAAAAACAAATCAATATGGTATTGGTTGCATCAAGTTTTGTGAAGAAACACGTTTAGTGGAGTGTTATTTAACGTGGAGTTTAATATCTAAAACTTGATTATTTGATATATACATGTCAAATTTTATAACCCACGAACTTATTTTTTTAGTAAAACCTTCTCTATTTGAAGAGTTCGTTGAGCAAGAAATTTCGATCAATTAAATTATGTCATGTCACAGCAAAATTGCGATGATTATAATTTAATTGGATTTTAGGTAGTCAAGTTTTCTCATATTCAATCTAATACAGTGTCCGATGAAAAATCGAACCAAACAAGGAGGCTCGAGTCGATCAAAAAGTGGGTCCAAGTCCAAGTTCAAGCCCAATAGACAAATGGGCCCAAGCTCAAACCCAACAAACAAATGAGCCCAAATCCAAGCCAACGAACAAATGGGTCCAAGCCCAAGCCCGTTAAATTTCTCATTAAATAGAAACCTTTTGATTGAATGAAGAATGGAAGTTCTGAAGCTTTGAATAGAATACTTTGAAGATTAAACTTTCCAGAATATCATTTGCGATAAAAAAGTTTTAAGTTCTATCATTGACTTGCGATCAAGAAATTTTAAATCTTAACTTGTATTTGAAAGAAAACATCCATCAATATACATAGTTTAATTCCATGAAATAATAGTTCAAATAATAATATTTAATTTGATTCAATAGTCACGATAATATTTAATTTGATTCAATAATCACGATCAAATAATATATTTTTTCAATTTAAATTTGAAACATGTGTCATATTTTAATTTTTAAAAATGACCAAATAAAAGAGAATTTTTAAAAATAATAAATTTTATAATACTTAACCGTTATAGCAAAATTACCCAATTCAAAATTTTACTCACTATTTTAATTTAAAAATGAGAAAAAAAAAAAAAAAAAATAGAACTTGGATACATTTCTTCGTCCACCTTCGAGGCTTTCAGCATCGCTGCTGCTCCGTGGGAATGGCGTTTTCTTCCACACTTTCCCGCTTAAACCTTATCCCAAAACCTTCACTTCCTTACGCGCTCACTACCTTCAAAGCTTCGCACTTCCACAAGTTATTACGAACCGATTGGATTGGACCAGGTCTCTCATCTAATGCTTCAACTCCCCGATTTTCTGCTTTGAAAATCACAAGCTCTGCTGGATTTCACACTCAGATTTCAAGGCCACAAGACGATGATTTGATTGTTCTCGGCATTGAAACGAGCTGCGATGATACCGCCGCTGCCATTGTAAGCTCGAGTCACATTGCTTTTTAATTCGCGTGCTTTCGAGCGAGTGCTTTTGACTGTTTGTTGATGTTAATTTTGGGTTTTTTTATTGACGATTTTAGGTGAAGGGCAATGGCGAAATCCTTAGCCAAGTTATAGCTTCTCAGGTTTTTGTCTTTAAGTTAAAACCAATGAATTTCTCTTTATTCCCAGGATTTCTTGCACATTTGTAATGTTAGGTTTCATTATACGTTAGTCAGCGGGACGAGTTTCGAGTTTGTGTTGAAACGCGTTGGTTAATATCTGTTCAGAAAGTTAGACTAAATATACAACTTACAAGAATGCAATAACCAACTTCTTTGGTTTTCATTTTTTTGAAAATCAAGCCTATAACTACCCCTTGTGTTTGTTATCTATTCATTACCAATGTTTCCGGAAAAAAAAAAAGAAGTAATTTTTAAGAACTTTTGTTGCTTTTAGAATTTGGTTAAGAATTCAACTTTTTGGTCTAAATTTATAATGCCACATCAAGGCAGAGCTGCTTGCTCGCTATGGAGGCGTTGCTCCTAAAATGGCAGAAGAAGCGCACGCACAAGTGATTGACAAGGTTATGATTGCAAGGTATACTAAATGGTCCAATTTCAGCCTCCTCTTTATCCACTCTTACATTGGCTTCGGTTATTTTTCGTCTGTCAACTACAGGTGGTGCAGGAAACAATGGAAAAGGCTAACTTAACCGAAAGGGATTTATCTGCAGTTGCTGTGACCATTGGCCCTGGTTTGAGCCTCTGCCTCCGTGGTAATTTTGCAGGATCCCTCCTTATGGTTTAAGTTCTAAGTTGTACTCTGTCTACTATGTGGACATCTTTCCACGAATTGAAAGCCGTTGTTTTATCTCGTTATCAGTCACTGTTCAACAGACACCTAAGCTGTAGATTTCTGTAAAAAGAAAGGTTTAGATTTATGTATTAATGCTTATGTGTACAGGAAAATTGTTCTTAGGCTTTTAGGTATAGAAAGACGTACTGTTCCCTACACTACGTATAAGTTCACAATCAATTTGGCTTCTTTCTATCTTTAATTATCCAAGTGAAATTTTATTTTTAATCGGAGATCCTTAGGACCCATTCTCCCTGCAATTGAAATGCAGTTGGAGTGCAGAAGGCACGAAAAATTGCTGGTAGCTCTAGTCTACCAATTGTTGGGGTGCATCACATGGAAGCTCATGCTCTGGTAGCTAGGTATGTATAACAAATTAAAAATGCAAGTTACATGTAGGTCGGCTTATATTTGTTAATCTGTGAAAGATTTTTCAAAAGGAAAACTAATTGATGGTGTTTACTAGAGGATGAATATTTGGTTTGGTTTGTACTTTCTGGTTGGATACTCTTCTTAGTAAAACATTATTCTTCATTCTGTAGATTAGTTGAACGGGAACTGCAATTTCCTTTCATGGCACTGCTCATATCTGGTAAAAATTTGTATTCTTATTTTCCTTCCCCTGCATTCTTCCTTCATCTTCATTACATAGATACAAGTTGAGTTTACGTTTTCTGTGTCTAGATGTGTAAAAAATAGAAAGGATACCGAGTGATTTTTTTAAAATTACTTGATTGTTTCCAACTTTTAGTTTCAAAATTTTAGAGACTTTTATAATTTTATACATCTCCAAATCCAATTATGAAATGCTTGCAAGAGGTTATCTTTTCATAGTTGTTAAGATTAGTTCTGTTTTTTGACAGCATTATATTTAAATGGTCGAGCTCTGTCATTACCATCTCAGTACATTATTTGAACTATTTTAACAATTCTTTAGCAACAGAGCCTACGGTTCTGATTGTTGATTTGTCTATCTGGGTTGAACTTCAACTTTTCATGAATAGAACTTGTGCTGTAATTTTCAATGATTCATGAATGGGATGCTTGAAAAATACGGCAAACTCATACTTTATTTTTAATCAGCCACGATGGAGAGAAAAAGGAAAACTGGATCTTTTCATGGCTTTAGAATTAAACTTTGTTCGTGTCATCATATCAGTTTATTCTGTTAGCTATTGATTGAGAGTTAATTATTGGGTCCTCTTGACGTGTTATTAGGATGACTCAAAATGGTTTTGGTTGCTTGCGTTCGAGCTTTTGAGTTTTGACAGATTTTAAAGAATGGAAAATTAAATGTCATACATTCTAGGGGGACACAATTTACTTGTTCTCGCACAAGATCTTGGCCAATACATACAACTTGGAACAACAATAGACGATGCAATTGGGGAGGCGTATGACAAGACTGCCAAATGGCTTGGTCTTGATCTGAGGAAGAGTGGTGGGCCGGCTATAGAGGAGCTTGCCAGAGAGGGGGATCCAAAGTCAATAAAGTTTTCTGTAAGTCTTCAAACTCATTATGTTGTTCGTCATTGCATATGCCTGTTTTTATCATGTAGGTGGTGCATAAACATGAGAAACATTTTATAACCATACATTTCTATGTTAGTGTGTACATTAAGTTCTTCAAATATTTCTTTCTTTAGACTCCAATGAAGCAACATAAAGATTGCAACTTCTCCTATGCGGGGCTGAAGACCCAAGTCAGGCTGGCTATTGAATCCCGAAACATGTGTGTATTTATCTGGAATGTGCATACTTACAATTTTTATAAAGGAAACTAATTTTCTAAATATTGTCTTGTTATCTTATTATCTTATTCTTCCTTTCTAATAAGAAAATCACCAGCAAGTATAATATACAGAAAAAATAAAAATCCATATATGTAAAAAAGGGTCAGGCATAGTTAATATTTATTGTGATTACAAGATTAAAGGTCTATTAGATTTGAAATTTTGATATCTCTATCGGAATTTAAATAACCCATGCTTTTAATTTCACATGTAATATCTGAGCAATTGGGTTTTCTGTCTTGCGTAGTTTGTTTCCATATCTACAGTTTCGTCTGATTGCTAGGAACTGGGTTGATGGTTATGTCTGAGAAGCTTATTGAAGAGACTTTTGACGGGTTGAAAGTTGCTGTTTTAATTTATTTTCTGAGTCATTTGATGAATGTACATGCCGTGTGCAGTGACACAAAAATTCCTCTGTCTTCTGCAAGCATCCAAGACAGAAGTGTAAGGGCTGATATAGCTGCCTCCTTTCAGGTAATCAGTCTGTAATTGTATGGACTAAGTTTATATTGTTACATCAACTGATCCATTTGAAATTCATTGCAGCGTGTTGCAGTGCTACATCTAGAGGAAAAATGTGAACGAGCAATTGAATGGGCGTTGAAGATTGAACCATCCATAAGACATTTGGTAAAATGAGACGAAAAACTTCTTTTATTTCCTTATATCTCATGACTCTTTCATCTTACATTTACATTTTCTTGCCAGTGAGCTGTACACATAGTTGAAGTGAGGAATTCTCTTATGTTCTGCCCATGCAGGTTGTCTCAGGAGGTGTTGCATCAAATAAGTATGTTAGGGCTCAACTTACGGCGGTTGTCAGGAAGAAGGGCCTGCAGCTTGTCTGCCCTCCTCCCAGTCTCTGCACTGATAATGGTATAATTTCTTTAGCTCAACTTGGTGTTAAATTGTGGATATGTTTGTGTCTACTAAATTAATAAACAGTTCAGAACCTGAACCTGAGACATCAAACTGTAGGTTGACCAATGATCATTTGAAAATAATTGATGCTCGTGATTTCTTTTTGAGCTCCAATTGTGCTTGTTGGTGTGTTTATGAGAGAATTATAGAGCTTTCCTAAATAAAGTAGAGATTTCTTATGCAGAAGAGTCTTAATATACAACGACTTTGCTGATCATTCCTGGTGCAATCTTATTTAAATAAATTCATACACTATATGGTATTCATATTTGTTTGACGCCATAGGACCCCATTTACTTTTAATTGTGTTGGCAAAGGTGTAATGGTGGCTTGGACGGGCCTCGAGCATTTTCGCATAGGGAGATTTGATCCTCCTCCACCAGCTGATGAACCTGAAGATACAATGGTATGGTTCTAATCCCTCATCTGTAATCCCTCTGCCCCTTGAATTAAATAGAAACAAGTTAGTTGATGAAGCTATCAAATGTTTGGGTTCTGCTTCTACTTTTGAGCGTATAAAAAGAATAATACAAGCCCAAGGGGTGTCAGGCGAGTTGGTCTCAAGTTAGAACGTCGCGTCAGTTCAACGTCAGCCCCTTCTGAAGTTATGGATACAAATATGTTGTCTAAAATGATTCGAAGAGCCTGTAGAATATGCTATCAAATATGTTTTCTGTTTTTTCGATCCTTCTCAAGTTTACATATTATTCCCAGTATGACGTGCGACCGAGATGGCCATTAGGAGAAGAATACACCGAGGGAAGGAGTGCAGCTCGCTCACTAAGAACAGCCCGAATCCATCCATCACTTACGTCTATCATCCAAGCATCTCTACAGCAACAACAGTAGCTGTAGCTTCAGTTCCCAAATTCCAACAAAAGGAATTTGCATTCTTTTGCATCTCTTCTTCCATGTGCGACTTCTTAGACAACAAATGGAATCATAACAGGAGCTCGATGAAGCACCCGGGCCATCAATGCGGTACTTGCAATGCACAATGCCTTCTGTTAACTTATTGGGAGATTTGGGTTGGTTTCATGAGATATGCCATCGATATGTTGCATTATCTATGTAGTGATTCACCTGTATCATACTTACAACTAAGAAGACTCTCTTATATTTATTACAGCTTGTATCATATTCTCATTTATAAAAGAAAAACAGAGACTTTTTTCACATTTTTTTTCTTTTAAAATTTGGATCATTTGTCACTTTGGATCTTTAAAGTGGATGTTTTAGACAATTATTTTGTAACAAATACTGACATATTATATTTTAATTGTAAATTTAGATAAATAAAACAATAATAATACTGATTTGTTACCTAGCATATTTACAATTTCAATATGAAATACTAAATTTTAATTTATTGTAAATAAAAAAATTATTTAAAAAATAAAAAATGAAAATTTTCTCTTGTGGGAACCCAATCTTCAGACGAAGAATGATGAAGAGATGATGGAGAGTGCATCTCTAACCCCGCTTCGTCCCGTTGTCATTCTTGACAATTCACATTGCTGCAAAGCATAAGCAGATTTATTAAGGGGTCAATAGGTACGTACTCCTTACATTCTCGGTTTTTGTATTTTAATATTAATTTTGAAGTGTTAGATTACAATATATATTAAATAATGCTTTATTGTTACTAAATTTTTTCTATGGTATAGTGAGTCTGTCCCTTCAAAGTCCAAATATTCTAGATTCAAATCTTGTCTATTGGATCTGCCATTGGTTCAATATTTTGTTTTAACAATTACTTCAATATTTTGTTTTAACAATTACTAAAAAGAAAAAGTAGGGATAAATTATTCACTAACCAAACTCAAAATTGTGAAAAAGTTGATGATATTTAAAATATTGAGTTTAGGGAAATTTTTACATCCCTTATTGTCAACATGGGGCAGAAATTGCTATGTTTTAACTAAGTTTATGGTTCAATGGGATGAAAGCGAAATTACAAATGGATCCCAATGTTATAAATTTGTGGATAAAAGTAGAAAATTGTTTTTTCTAAAATTATCTTGTAAAACCAAACCTAGTAATAGTTTTAATTATATTATTAAACTTTAAACTCTAAAAAAATTAAGCTTTCAAACTTATTTAAATATTAAAGTTGGATTAAATTAGACCTTCAAACTTATATAACCGTATAAATGGTAACACTTAAGTGTAAGGGCTTAATTTATTTCATATGTAGGTCCAATTTTAACATTAGTTTACCATTAAAATTTAAAAAGCGTAAATATAATAATTATTAGGACGGTTTTGCAATTAAAAAATAGTAAAATAATAATAAATTTGACAAAATATTTATAACATCAAAATTTGTAGTGGTATTGATATACCGTAATAAAAGTTAGAATTCATAGTATTGTTTTAATTTATTTTACTATTTTTAAAAATGATCCGGTGCAATTTTTATTTTATTTTATTTTATTTAGTTTTGAATTTTAAATTATAAAAAAGAATTACCAAAAAAAAGAATTTAGGCGGCAGTGGCTATGCGCGCGGGAGAAGACTCCACTCCTTTCACTTTCTTCCTTGCGATAGCCGATAGTGTCTCTTCGAGATCCATAGAGGAGCTGAAAATGGAGGTCGGGAGGTTACCCATCTCCGCCACGCTTCGAGGTAAACTGATTTCATCCGGCTACACTACTCTCTCCTCTCTCGCTTCCGTTTCTCCTTCCGACCTTGCTCGAGGTATCATTGCTCTTCTTCTCTCATCAACGAACTTCTTTTTCAACTTCTATTTTTTGCTTCAAAATCTATTGTTTGTCATTTGTTCTCGAACTTTGTACGTACGTTGTTTCTCTATATTTTTCTGTGTGTTTCTCCACTTGTATGATATAATTCGACGCCTGAGTCTTTGATCAAGGAAGTTGAAATTAGAACAGACAGAGATGAATTTTCATTGCAGGAATGTTTAATCTCTTAAGCAATCGGCGATCCTGAACAGAACTTGAAATAGGAAAAGACCATTAGAGTCTTAGATATTTTGACTGTCTTAATGATGTTAATTGCAACGATTGTTACATGATTACCATACTTCTTTGGATTGGATTAGATTTGTGTTGAGTTTCGGACGGAAATTATTTTTATATCCTTGCATGTTCCTATTGGAATTAATCAAACAGTTTTGACGACCAAAACTATGTACAGCATTGGTTAATTCTTCCTTTTACTATACTCTTGAGGTTAGGTATTTGAAAAGGCTGTTATTGTTGGTCCTTAAAGAAGATGTTTCAACTTTAACTTGCTTCTCTCGTTGTGTTTTATTAATTTCAAGCAGTCGATCTTTACTGCCTCGAAGGGAATTTATTTGAACTGCCAATCTTCTCAACATCCTTGTTAAAATAAACAAATAACGTAGCATCTCTTTGATCTTAAATTATGATTGGATGGAAGCATGGCCTTTTTCTCCATTTTTAGTAACCCAAAATTCACGCACTTCAGCTAATTTGCAGTAAGAAATTTTCGTGAAAATGAACTTTTCTTGATGGATTTTCCTCTCATCCTGCTGTGGTTTATACTACGTGTACAACTCTTAATTTTATGTATTTACTTATACTTTCCTGCTCAGATTCATCGATCTTGTTATTTTAGTTTTTACTTTAAATCCCTGTCTTTGGATATTGAGGGCTTCTTACAAGCCTTCTCATGTGATTCAGAATTGGAAATCTCGAACAATGAAGCTTTTGAAGTTCTCAAGCTTGCATCACATGGTCGTGGGCTGGACAGGTCAGACGGGAGTGGTGCTATTGTTAATGGTACACTTTCCTCTTTGTATAGTTGATTTTTTGAAAGGGAAACAAAGAAGAAAATTGTGAACTGTGTTACTTATGCATATGGTGCATGTGGTTTGTTTTAAATGTCATCATTTTATTGGATCTGAAGATTCTTCTTCAAAGATGAGTACTTTCTAATTCACTCCAAATAAACGCAGATAGATCAAGGAATAGACAAAACTGGCTCTTCTCTCTCTCTTTCTCTCTAAAATATTTTAATGACAATTTGTCATAGGTATGGCCCATTTAAATGAAGCTTCAACTGTGTTTTATATAATAATAATTTTTTCTTATTGTTAACTTATCCCATAGTGGTTTATTTCCCTAAATTGGTAATGATGTATTTTTGTGTATCTCATTTCTTCTGCAAAAAAAGTTATTCGTATTGAACAAATGTTACAAGTTTCTATCATTACCTCAATGTATGTGGATAATACTTTATCAAAAGTGTAAATATCTTATGATATACCTCGACGTGCTCATTTACTGTAGATTAGCTGTTTTAAATATCAACGTAGATGTATTATCAGTCAATTCATTGATGTATATCCTTTTGTTGTCTTTTTAAATGACTTTGATATTTAGTCATTTAGTTATTTTCTAATTATTATTAATATTTTGGAGTTAGTTCTGATCCGTGCATGTCATTTCAGATATCTAATTTGATATCTTATCTAGTTCAGGTGCGGAGACTGCTTGGGATATGCTTCACAAAGAGCAGTTCATTCCACGTATTACCACATCTTGTGCAGATTTAGATAACCTTCTTGGCGGAGGAATTAATGTCAGTGAAGTTACGGAAATTGGTTAGTGAGCAATATTCTTTCTTCTGGCCCGTTGTATTATTATGTATATTGAATGCGTTGTTTTTTCCTCTTTATTTTGTAAAGAATAGTGCACTTTATCTTATTTATTTATAATATAATGTCAACTCATGTTCTATTACTATGCTTCTAGCAATATGAGCATTTTAAAAAATCTCTTTCTTTATGCCAGGTGGAGTACCGGGCATAGGTAAAACACAGCTTGGGTATGAATATTTGTTATATGTTTCTTTCCCAATATGTAAATGGTTCTATGTTGGTCAGAAATAAAACGTCACGGTCTTTCTGTATGGGGTAACAGGATTCAACTTGCGGTAAATGTCCAAATTCCAGGTGCATTTGGTGGGGTAGGTGGAAAAGCAGTTTATATAGGTAGGTAGGTTCCCTTCCAGATTTTGCTCCTGGTTCTTTCGACATTTTTGCTTGCAATTGCAATTTAGTTAGGGATATGGCTTTCCTTGATTTCTAGATACAGAAGGGAGCTTTATGGTGGAGCGTGCTTTGCAGATTGCTGAAGCATGTATAGAGGATATGTCAGATTACAGTGTCTTACTAAAGAAGAATGCAATACCTCATCAAATTCAAATCGAACCGAAAGATATCTTGGAAAACATATTTTATTTTCGTGTCTGCAGCTACACAGAGCAAATTGCTCTAATAAATTATCTGGACAAGTTCATTACTGAGCACAAAGATGTAGGTAGATTTTTCTTTGAACTTCTAAATTTTTTGTCAGCGTGAGGTAACTGATTCAAATATGTATAGTTCCCTTGTCTTTCAAGTTTATCTTGTAGTACATTACTTAATAATGCCATGCTACTTGGAAGCTTCTTCTTTTGTCTAGAGTACGTTGTTGCTTTTCTTGAATTGGATATTTATAACCATTTTTTTAATTAAATGGTTTTCTTCTACATCTTGTTTGTCGGCCTACAGTTCAAATGTTTTGAAAATTACTGACTATTTCTTTGCAGGTTATGGTTGTCATAGTTGATAGTGTGACATTCCATTTTCGCCAAAATTTTGATGACTTGGCCCTCCGGACACGGTTGCTCAGTGAAATGGCTCTTAAGTTCATGAAGCTGGCCAAGAAGTTCAGTTTGGCTGTAAGAATCAACCATCTCTCGTTATAATGTTTCAAAGTAACTCAAATATATGATTAGGTATCAACTTAAATTGATATGACTAGCATCTTCTATATAGTTAATTGTAAAAGAATGTCATCTTCATTTGCAGTTGATGAGTTCCACTGACCTCCATTTGGTTGATTTGCAATGATAATTCACTGGCCTCGAATGTCTTAGCTTTAACATAAGGTTGAACATGATATATGTAAATTCATCTATTTGAAGAAACGATATTTAAGTAGATAATGTTCTTCCATGCTCTTTCCATATCATGTCAATATTCTGAATATGCATCTTTTTACTTTTCAACCAATACTAAGAGAAATTCATATATGCTTGGTTATGCCACTCACCGTTTTTATTTTACATATCATGTTCCTTCTAACATACTCCTGTTGACATACTTTTATTCTAATGTTTTTTCCGTCTTTCTTGCTTTTTTGCCCTCTTTTCTTCAACCTTGTGGCAGGTTGTTCTATTTAATCAGGTGACGACTAAGTTCGCCGAAGGCTCATTCCAATTAACTCTTGCATTAGGTATGTCCTTTTAAGTCACCCCTTACCTTCCACCGTTGAAATTCATTGTTGACATATTACGTTGTTGCACTCACTTGGATGTCTTTAAGCATTATGATTCCATCGAACTGATCAGGTGATAGCTGGTCACACTCTTGCACAAATCGGATCATTTTGTATTGGAACGGCGATGAGAGGTACGCATATCTTGAAAAGTCGCCCTCTCTTCAATCTGCCTCGGCACCTTATTCTGTGACTTGTAGAGGCATTAGAAATTGTACATCGAGTAATAAGAGAACCAAAATGATGTAAGATTGTAAGATTCAAAACGCCTTTAAATTCTCACATGAATTCTTATGTTCCCAAGCTTCATCTTTTTTATAAGTATATGCATAGTAGAACTACTCAGATATGGGAAATTGAAAATTGGGTCTTTATTTTGCCCTCTCTTCATAGTTTATACGGTAATCATTAATCATAAATGATTAAAATGGAATACAATCGCTTCTTTAAATACATTATTAGTTAAATACCTTTTCTTTTTAGGAAAAATGAATGTTTGATTAATGATACAAAGTATTTTCATGCTATTAGGCTGTTGTGTTTTTTACCAAAATGTTGTCACTTCGGGTTAGGTTATGAATTATGTTTTATTACCCATTCAGGATTTTGGTTCTCTATAAATACTACTTCAACAAGTGTTTTTTTTTTATTAACTACTTTTATAAATGATTTAAATTTTTTTAATAAATAGAGATAGATTTTTAAGAGGGACATTTTTTAAAATAACAAAATAAATTAAAATATTTACAAGATATAGCAAAATTTTGGATTCTGTCAAGTCTTCTATCACACTATAACATATCGAATTTGTTATAGGTTGTAAATATTTTGTAAAATCTATCATTTTTAAAAATTCTCTTTTTTTTTTTTATTTATAAGATATGTAATTTGGTTTTGAAATTTGACCATTAACTTAAATGTTTTTGTTTAAAAAAATGAAAATCACTCTGAATTGGTTAGACAAATGTGAAGTAAACAAATACAACTTTTAAATAAAAAAAAAATAGAGTTTGTATAAATGATGATGTACTAAATATTATAATATGGTCCATGGGGGTGACATAGTTTCTTGAAAAGCTTAAGATGCATTTTAAATTTATTAAAAGTGTAGGAATTAAATTATTTATTTGTTTGTTTTGTACGTAAATTGAAGTGCGTTAGAAGCAAACGTGCCAAAATTAATTATGAATTTGAACTTTAATAAAGATACGCAGACGATGATGATCAAAAGTAGATTTACAAACTATAAAAAATTGTAGGATTGACCAGATGAACATAAAATAAAATGAAATCAGTCCAAATTAGTCAACTTTGTTTATTAATATATTTTTCAAAAAAAATATTAAATTTTGTAGATTATTGTTTGTGTCTATTCTAGATTTTTAAAACTTAATATGACGAATCATACTAACTTATACATTTTATTAAGAGAAATAAAATAAAAATCTCTAGGATGATAAAGGTTATTTTGGTTTTCATTTGTCTTTGACTTGATGGGAACAAGCAATCAACTTTTTACACAAATTTCTTGTATGAAAACCGTTAACAATGTCTGCAAGATCTTATACAAAACCATTCTTAACCAAAAAAAAAAAAACACACACACACACAATATTCATAGTTCAAATTTTAAATTATTAATTATTATTGAGTTAAGTTTATTTTTTTCATTTTATTAATTTGGTCATACGATACGTTTATGAATGTTTTCTATTCCCTACGATTTTAATCAATCAATCTAAAAAGTAATGACTAAAAGATGAGACATTTTAACATAGGGAGAGTTAGGCGACAGTTACAAAGGTTGAGCATCAAACATTACAAATCATTATTTTAATATCATCAAATTCACCAAAAGTTGTTTTCCTTTTTCATTTATTTTCTTTTAATTAAAAAACCCGTTAAATAGTGGAGGGAGTTTTGAAAGGCAGCGGATATCCTACCCACAGTCAACGGCTGAGATTCTCTACAGTTCTGATCCGACGGCCACTTCTCGTCTCTTACCTCCATTTTTGTGTAGTCCATAAGCTCGAACTTCCATTTCCACACGAAATATAACTGATAATTCTCACAGTCCATTTCTTCAATCCTTCACCAATCCCAAAGCCATGGCTTCCACTTCTTCTCTCACCCTTTCTCAAGCTCTCTTATCCCGCGAAATCTCTCGCCATGGCTCCAATTCCTCCTCCGACCGTGTTCCCCTCTCTATCCCCACATTCTCCGGCCTCAAATCCACCAAACCACCTCGTCTTACCGGCTCCGCCCACCGTCCCAGAGCTACCCACTACCGACGTCAGATCGTTAGAGCCGCCATCGCTGAGACATTGGGGACCACTGCAGAAACTGCCCTCGTTGAGAAGTCCATCAATACGATTCGATTCTTGGCCATTGATGCGGTTGAGAAAGCTAATTCCGGTCACCCTGGTTTGCCCATGGGGTGTGCGCCGATGGGTCATATTCTTTACGATGAGGTCATGAAGTATAACCCCAAAAACCCTTACTGGTTCAATCGGGACCGGTTCATTTTGTCCGCTGGACATGGTTGTATGTTGCAGTATGCTCTGCTTCATCTTGCTGGGTACGACAGTGTCAGGGTAGGTTTTTTTGAGCAATTTTCATTTTTTGCAGTTTCATTTAGTTTTGATCTACATTATCTTATGCATATCTTAATCGAATTCACCTAAACTTTAAGTTTCTGGGTGTGGTTTTTCTTGATATTTTGGGTCTCTGGTATTGCCCTGTTTACTTTGAAAGTTTGATGATCATCTAAAATGGTGGTTTTGTGGGAGTGAACAGCGGCTTATCCGTTTGGAATTTAGCTTAGTTTATGGTTTTACTAAATGAACGCTTCTATCTGATGAATTGAATATTAGGAGGAGGACTTGAAGAGCTTCCGTCAGTGGGAAAGCCGAACGCCTGGACATCCGGAGAACTTTGAGACTCCTGGTGTTGAGGTTACAACTGGTAAGATTCTTGTCTTGAAACTCCTTTGATCCTTCTTTCAAGAAAAAAAATTGATAGGATTGGCTTACCTTATAATTTGATTCTATTTTCCAAATGGCTTGCAGGTCCTCTTGGACAGGGAATTGCAAATGCTGTTGGTCTAGCCCTTGCTGAGAAACACTTGGCTGCTCGGTTTAACAAACCAGACAGTGAGGTTGTCGACCACTACACGTAAGAGAATTTCCATTTTGTAGATGAGTGGCACCTGTTTTGTTTTTGCTCAGAGGTATGTGTATATGTTATTATTTTACAGATATGTTATACTGGGAGATGGCTGTCAAATGGAGGGCATTGCCAATGAGGCTTGTTCTTTGGCTGGTCACTGGGGACTAGGAAAGCTTATTGCTCTGTATGATGACAACCACATTTCAATTGATGGAGATACAGAGATTGCATTCACCGAGAGTGTTGACACTCGTTTTGAGGGTCTTGGATGGCACGTTATCTGGGTGAAGAATGGAAACACTGGCTATGATGAAATCCGTGCGGCAATTCAGGAAGCTAAAGCTGTTAAAGACAAGCCTACAATGATCAAGGTTTGGGGTTTCACATGTCTTTGAAATTAAAGTATATTTTCTGCACTTAGATATAGCAATATAATTGTATTTTTCCATGAAACGTCGTCTAAAATTCCAAATTTATAAGGAAGTTGTATTTTAGATTATTATGCTTGAAGTTAGTTTCAAAGATTGTTTTTAGTTGTTGAAAAGCCAACATGTATTCTAATTTCTATTCGTTTCACTTTTAGCTAACTGTGAAACATGGTATTAGGAACCTTCTTTATTTTACCTTCAATCACTTTGATTGAGTTTTATCATCTTCTCAGGTGACAACAACCATTGGTTTTGGATCTCCAAACAAAGCCAATTCATACAGTGTGCATGGAAGTGCCCTTGGTGCAAAAGAAGTTGAGGCTACTAGGAGCAACCTTGGATGGCCATATGAACCTTTCCATGTGCCAGAGGACGTCCAGAAGTAAGAATTATTAGCTCTCTTCTTTTCATGTCGAATCTCTCTACATGGTAAGTGTTATTGATCAACAGTATTAATGATTTTTCAGGCACTGGAATCGTCACACTCCTCTGGGTGCAGATTTTGAAGCAGAATGGAATGCTAAATTTGCTGAATATGAAAAGAAGTACCCGGAGGAAGCAGCTGAGTTGAAGTCTATCATCACTGGTGAACTACCAGCGGGCTGGGAAGATGCACTTCCGGTGAGTGGTCTCAAATCCAATTGAATTAGGCATATTCATATTTGCTTACTTTTAATTTCATGTAACTGGAAATGAACTAAAATGTACAATTTCACTCCACTTACATACTCTTCAAGTTGTGCTAGACAAAGTCTTATTCATTTTCACTCCATTTATGAACTCTTAAAGTGTATACGTTGGCTATAAATGATCTTAAAAGTCTTCCTGAATGCAACTTTGCAGAAATATACACCTGAGAGTCCAGGTGATGCAACTAGAAATCTGTCTCAGCAATGCCTTAATGCTCTCGCAAAAGCTCTTCCTGGTTTCCTTGGTGGCAGTGCTGACTTGGCATCATCCAACATGACCCTTCTGAAAATGTATGGGGATTTCCAAAAGAACACTCCAGAAGAACGCAATCTTAGGTTCGGTGTCAGGGAACATGGAATGGGTGCCATATGCAATGGGATTGCCCTTCACAGCCCTGGGTTTATCCCATACTGTGCCACATTCTTTGTTTTCACTGACTACATGAGGGCTGCTATGAGGATTTCTGCCTTATCTGAAGCTGGTGTCATCTACGTCATGACTCATGATTCGATCGGGCTTGGAGAAGATGGTCCAACCCATCAGCCAATAGAGCACCTGGCAAGCTTTAGGGCAATGCCCAACATATTGATGTTTAGGCCTGCTGATGGTAACGAGACTGCTGGTGCTTACAAAGTTGCAGTTGTAAACAGGAAGAGACCTTCTATTATGGCCCTTTCGCGGCAAAAGTTGCCTCAGTTGCCTGGAACTTCAATTGAAGGAGTCGAGAAGGGTGGATACATTGTTTCTGACAACTCTTCAGGCAACAAGCCAGATGTTATCTTGATTGGAACTGGTTCTGAATTGGAGATTGCTTTCCAAGCAGGAGAGGAACTCAGAAAGGAAGGAAAAGCTGTTAGAGTTGTTTCCTTTGTCTCTTGGGAGCTTTTTGATGAACAGTCAGATGCCTACAAGGAAAGTGTTTTGCCAGAAGCTGTATCAGCTAGAGTCAGCATTGAGGCCGGTTCAACATTTGGGTGGGGAAAGATTGTTGGAAGCAAAGGGAAGGCAATTGGTATCGATCGATTTGGTGCGAGTGCACCAGCAGGAAAAATATACAAGGAGTTCGGTCTCACAGTAGAGGCTGTTGTAGCAGCAGCTCGAGAACTTAGCTAGGATCATTGTATCTTCCATATATGGAAATCAGCGGCCCATGAAATGAATTTCTTTATTGTAATAAACGAAGCAAAGCGTGAATCCTTCTTGTTAAAAAAAAACAAAACAAAAAAAGTGAAGCACGTTCTCTGTTACTTTTGATTCTGTTTACAGTAAATGAGGTCACAATGAGAAACAGAGAGAGGCATTAGTATTTTTGAGTGAAAATGAAGTCTACAACAGCTCCTGGACCTCTCTTTTCTGTATCTTCTATGCTCAATCTTAAGAGGTACTTCATCCTTTATTTATTCTTCAATCTCCCATCAAATTAATTATTCTCATACCCCTTCTCTAAGCACTGTAGTATTTCAAAATGTCTCATGGCTCCACCTTGCTCTTGTTTTTTTCAGTAATGGTATCATTTGTACTGATTTTTCTTTAAAATTTATGAATATGAAAATCCATCAGTGTTGTCTCTGCTCTAACATAGTCTGTTTCCTCTGCTCCACTTATTCACTTTATATGAGAAGATGTGAATCATTTGTTAATTCTTATAAAGATAGAGGAGTAAACAGTTTTGATTGAGGGAGGTGATTCTGTGGCCACACAAGAAATAAGTGGCTTTTGTGAGTTGTGTAAAGGATTGAATTGGATAATTAGATACGAGTCCTCTGGCGGGGATATGGCCATGTGAAAGAAGAAAGCAACTGAAGGAATTTGTTGTTATTCCAGGCAGCTTGACTCAGCATATACTTTTGTGTCCCAAAAGTACCTTCAAAAGGCATTGGTTGTTGTGAACATGTGGTTCTGATACCTCTCTCGTTTGAATATCCAAGTACTTTTGGCTATATTCAATGTTGTCAATTTGAGCAGATAGATCATAGTGTGCTTTTAAATGTTTGAAGTTATTGTAAATTATATTCATATAGCATGTTCTCAGCATATTCTTTGTTAGGGCAAGTTGTAAAATTTTTGGCAAAAGTATGGTGATAGTTGAAATTATATCCTTAAGCTTTTAATCGTAAAAATTGAGTTCTCAGACTTGTACAAATGTTAAAATTAGACCATCAAACTCATATGAGTATAGAAATGGTAATGAATTATACTTTTAGAGCTAATAATTAAGTGTTTGACATCATTGCAAAGAATTGTAAATAAAATAAAATTTACGAAGGATATATTCAATAGCTAATAGCTTTGGTAGTTTAATCTAAATTTTGATAAGTTTGCTAATATCTAGGCATGATTGTAATTGCAACCATCGTTTTTATTCAAAAGTGGTTTTTGCAATTATTCGTTACTGTTATTATTATTTAAGAATAATTATCAAACATTCATATTGAAAGAAAGTATTACAAAAATAATTAGGAGAAACACAAAATAAACATTAATTAGTCAAAATTTAATTCAATTCCATATTTTAAGATAAAAATTTGTATGTTTTGAACATATAATTATTCTTTTTTTTAAAAGAAAATTTCATGCTTACCTCTATATATATTAAACGGTTTATTATACTATTAATATATTAATTAAAAATAAACAAATAATTAGATGGAAGGTACACTGTATGCACGCTTTACCCCGATTCTCATTTTACGATGTGTCGACTGAACGCGTCTCATCACAATACCTATCGGATTTGCAATTAGCTGTCGTTCACTAACATTTTGTCCCACATCGATAGTTTTTCGTTTTATTTTACGCTTTATATTGTTACAAGTAGACTCTAAGGCTTGTCCCTTCGGGGACATCCGATAAAATTGGAACGATACAGAGAAGATTAGCATGGCCCCTGCGCAAGGATGACACGCACAAATCGAGAAATGGTCCAAATTTTTTTTTCCAAATCTACCCTACAATCCGTCTGTGTATTTACCAATATACCCCTTCATTCTTTGGCCAATGTGCCTTTTTACGTTTGTATCCGTTTCCCACGAGGTACAACCGAAAGGATATAAAAGTAAATATACTATTCAAAGCAAACTAATTATCTGCATAATAATCAATTATTTTGCTACATTTCATGGTAATGATAAAAATTATTAAACTATTTACAAAATAATCAAATAGACTGTAATTTCAAAAATTTCTATATTTCAAAATGTCTTATGAATTACTAGCTATAATTAGTTTAATTTTTGCATGTCATTTATCTTATATTTTAAGAACAGCTTGATTGATTTGTTTAGTACTAGCTCCTCTATTTGTTGTACTTCATACACTTTTGACTAGTAGTCATAAGGAACATCTTAACAAAACTATCTATATATATATATAGTCAAACTTCTAATATTTTAGGTAAAATTACTTCAATAGGTTGAGTAGATACCATAAATCAATACTTTTTGCATCGTTTCAAACTTTTTGTCTAGCAACGCCGTGGATCTTACTAAAGTATCCTCTTTCATCCACGTGATTTCAAACTTATGCACAAGCTTTATCAATGTCTCTTTTGTTCATTTTTTATATGTGTGAATGCGAGTGTCTAAACCAGCTTACGTATACTTCAACTAATATCACAAGATGACACACGTGATCAACGACATTTTTGTGTCAAGAAAACTCGTAAGAAATTAATTTATAAGTAAGTTGCCACTATGAATTAAACTTATACTCTCTTAGTTAGATATTAAAACCGTAAATGAATGCTTGTTTGAAGTGAACGTGACATTCTTTTGTTCATGTTCATCATTTGAATAACGTTGTGACTCACTCTTTAGCTTTAAGGGCATCAAATCAACAAATTCATTCTCTTTTTTTTTTCCACCTTGTGTAGATCGATTTTATTTTTGTAGTTATTTAGTCCGATCTGTTAATAATATATTTTAATTTATGCATAGGTAACTTCCCTCTTTCTTTTTTAACCATAACTTCACCTTAAATTACCAAAACAAACATGTGGGGAAAACACAAAAATTGAATTGAAAATTTACCAAATTTGACAAATTAAATTCCAATAATTAAAAGAAGAATAATAATAAAAAAAAAAGTAACCCTAAAAATAAAATAAGTGAAATTCCCAAATGCGAAAGGTCACGGTGGTTGTGGGTCCCTCCCATGGAGTTGGTGAGAAAGAGAACTGTTTAAACAAATAAGCGACACTCCCTCTACCAAACCCCCATTGTTAAATCACAAAGAAAATTGCCAACAACCACCGAGTTGACTCGCCTTCCTATCCCAAAAGCCCAAAACTGCGCAACGAAACAAACATTTGACTCACCCAAACTCGTTTCTTTATACAAATTATACTCAAGCCGCCTCCTCAACTCTTTTCCCAATATTTTTCACTAATTCGTGGTGGGCTAAAGTTGGTTGGTGGAGTCGATAATCCAAGTGTAAGCGTAACCCATTTCAATTCCACCAACCTTTTTCAAACCTACCCGCCTGCCATTGCTTAACTTGGACTGGTTTCAGAGAGATTTATATGCTATAGAGAGGTTAAGAGAGACGAAGAGACAGAGGGAAAATGGCCCAAGTTAGCAAAATTTGCAGTGGTGTTCGAACCCCTCAATTTCTTCATGAAATTCCCAAATCTCAGAAACCCAACTCTGTAAATTTGTTTTCTGTGCGGTCACCATTTGTGGGTGCTCAGAATTTTCGGGGTTTGAAATATGGGGATGAAATGAGGGGAAATTCTTCCGGTGGAAGAGTTACTGCTGTCGTTCCTCTTAAGGTTTCAGCTTCTGCTGTCACGACGGAGAAGCCACCCACGGTGCCGGAAATTGTGTTGCAACCCATTAAGGAGATCTCTGGAACCATCCACTTGCCTGGTTCTAAATCCCTTTCTAATCGGATTCTACTTCTCGCAGCTCTCTCTGAGGTATGCAAGATCGCGGGGTTTTTGCATATTGGATTTTCTGTAATGCTTTGCGAATTTACATGGTTAATATTTGTTCTGTTAGTTAGTTTTCATGGTTCATAATTA
Source organism: Cucumis hystrix (assembly GCA_025688845.1). Classification (NCBI taxonomy): domain Eukaryota; kingdom Viridiplantae; phylum Streptophyta; class Magnoliopsida; order Cucurbitales; family Cucurbitaceae; genus Cucumis; species Cucumis hystrix. The sequence continues at coordinate 1,683,434 of CM046888.1, read as the reverse complement.
AAAAGCAAATTTTCTAGACATGATCCATGGGTGAACATTGTGTTATATAATTTCCATCCGGCCGTGGCAGAATAAACAATAATGTTAGCTGTTGATTACTTTGTGTTGTTCAAATTTTAGCAATGATTTCAATCTACAAGTTGCCAAATGACTCCCTAACTAGTAAATGGGTAGTTTCTCAGTGGCATAGAATATACAAACAAATATTCATGCTCTTTCTGCCTCTAGTAATGGACGAGGCATTTGATCAAAGAATGGTTGTTCCATCAATCAAATGAATTTATGGAGGATAAAGCCAAGAATTGTTATTGTGGCAGTATTTTAGCTGGGGGATTTGGTTGAATGATTCCATTTTTACCGAGGTTTTTAGGTTTTAAAAGGGTTGGGGGCATTAACTATCTCGTATCAAGTCAAACTGTTTATTTCTGAATATCCCATAAGAGATAGGTTTCTGTTTTTACACTTCTTTCCTCCATGGTCCGAGTTTGTGTACGTATGTGATATAATTAAGGTTTAAATTAACTATTAAGAAAGTCTTAATGAATATATGCCAGGTTGAATCACCATTTTGGCATAGTTTCTTTTGGAATCTAGATGGGGTTTTCCTTTCCCCCCTTGCAATTTAGCATCCGGTAACTTATAGTTGTTATCTCTTATTAAATTTTCAGGGAACAACAGTGGTCGACAATTTGTTGAGTAGTGATGATATCCACTATATGCTTGGTGCATTGAGAACACTTGGGTTGGACGTTGAAGAGGATGGTGCAAACAAACGAGCCACTGTTGGAGGCTCTGGTGGTCTCTTCCCAGTGGCAAAAGAATCAAGGGATGAAGAAGTTCAACTTTTCCTTGGAAATGCTGGAACAGCAATGCGTCCATTGGCAGCTGCAGTTACTGCCGCTGGTGGAAACTTAAGGTGAGGTTTTTGTTATCCTTGTGAACAATGCTGTCTGGAAATTTTGCGATAATTACTCTCTTTGCTCTCAAGCAGACAAGCATAACTTGAGTAACATCCATTCTTGTTCCCTTGCATAATTACATACTAATGACTTAGAAATGTTACAGATATGTTCTTGATGGAGTACCCAGAATGAGAGAGAGACCAATTGGGGATTTGGTTGATGGTCTCAAGCAGCTGGGTGCAGATGTTGATTGTTTTCTAGGCACTAACTGCCCTCCGGTCCGCGTCGTTGGAAAAGGAGGCCTTCCAGGGGGGAAGGTGATTATTAATTTATTATTATTATGAAATATAACTACTCCTTCTATGTTGCATTTTGGTGGCTCATGTAATAGATTCCTAGATTTTGGTCTGATTTAGGACAAGAGACCTTCGTGCGTGTCACTTGAAATGTGAGCTAAAGTTGGAATAACTAAGCATCCATAATAACTATGAACTTTCCCTATCAATTAGCCGTCTAATCTTTTTAAGGTATGGATTTCTTGTAGGCATCAATCACTCTTTTCGAAAGTATTACCACAAATTTTTAATGAGATAATACCTCTTTGAAATGAGAACCACAATTTTTTTTTGGAAATAAAAACATTTCATTGATGAATGAAATAAAAATTACAAGAAATCTCTCCAATGAGAGAGAACCAGTCTTTTTGGCTTATTGGTGTGGATAAATTCTTTTTCGAGAACTAGTTTTCGCATCTTAGTGCTGCAGAAACCATCAATGAAAAGATGTATTAGGATTAAAGCTGGTCACTTTTTGGGGGGGCTCAAGCATTATTTGTTAACTGGTAATTCATCTATTCAATTTTTATGCCTCATTAGGCAATTTACATGGAGTTTTTAAGAAGTTGCTCTGTGCCAAAATGAGTGTGATGAGTAGGCAGGGTGTGTTTTTGTTTATTTTTTCCTTCTTTTTAGCTGATATGTGTCTACCTCCCTGAATTCTAATTTTTGTTTTGACTGGTGGGGGGTGCATCTGAAGTATCAGCAATGATTTCTTCTAGTAGCCGAATCAAACTCAAACAGATCGCCTACTTACCATTGTGCATCTTATGATTTGCCACATGCTTAACTTGACCTTGAGTTGGTGATCTCTGTCGTGATCAAGTGAATGTAATTTTTAAATTCAACTTTATACATCTTGTTTTTCAGGTAAAACTGTCTGGTTCAATTAGCAGTCAATACTTAACTGCCTTGCTGATGGCAGCTCCTCTGGCTTTAGGAGACGTTGAAGTCGAGATAATCGATAAATTAATTTCTGTTCCTTATGTTGAGATGACTTTGAAACTGATGGAACGTTTTGGGGTCTATGTGGAACACAATGATAGCTGGGATCGATTCTTGGTGCGTGGAGGCCAAAAATACAAGTAAGTTTCTATAAAATATTAGGTGTACTAGCTTCCAAAATCTTGCTACACTATTACTAATCAGCATGGGAAAAAAATCAGATCTCCTGGACATGCTTATGTCGAAGGTGATGCTTCAAGTGCAAGTTATTTCCTTGCTGGTGCGGCCGTCACTGGTGGGACAGTTACTGTTGAAGGTTGTGGCACCAGTAGTTTACAGGTAATGCATTTTTCTATGTTTTGTATTTCTGAATTTTTCCTTCCAGAGATATTGATATCTCTACCTTCAAGATTTGCTAGGATAATTCTATTTGGCTTGTAAATCATAATCTGGTTATTGGATAAGCAAATGCACATTTCAAATTTCTGGAAAATTTTTTCCCTTAGCTAACATAAAAATTTCATGATTTTCTGTTCATTAGGGGGATGTAAAGTTTGCTGAAGTTCTTGAGAAGATGGGAGCTAAAGTAACCTGGACAGAGAACAGTGTCACTGTCACTGGACCACCACGAGATTCTCCGAGGAGCAAACATCTCAAAGCAATCGATGTCAACATGAACAAAATGCCCGATGTTGCTATGACACTTGCCGTAGTTGCATTATATGCCGATGGTCCAACTGCCATCAGAGATGGTATGTTCTTTTGCAGTTTTGGAGTTACTAAGTGATCATAATTTAATCGAAATAGAATCACATCCATATTGATTACTTAACCTCCGTGATGTGTGAACTAACAAATTATTGATAAGTTTGAAAAAGTAAATTTGACTTTCAACTGCATTATTATGTTTGGGGAGTGATGGAATGACTTTCAACCGCAATACCAAACACCTTTGCATTGAGTTTCTTCATGTGTATGTATTTCAGTTGCAAGTTGGAGAGTAAAGGAGACCGAACGTATGATTGCCATTTGCACAGAGCTCCGAAAGGTTGGTTTCAGTTCCCTCAATTCCTTTGTATTCCTTCTACCTCATGTCGCCGGCTCTCTTGTGTATGATTTTCTTTCATGCTCATAGTGGTTTGTGTTACATTTCAGCTGGGAGCAACAGTTGAAGAAGGTCCAGATTACTGTATTATCACTCCGCCAGAGAAACTAAACGTGACAGCCATAGACACATACGACGACCACAGAATGGCTATGGCATTCTCTCTCGCTGCCTGCCAAGATGTTCCAGTTACGATTAAGGATCCTGGCTGCACCCGAAAAACGTTCCCGGACTACTTCGAAGTGCTTCAGCAATTCGTCAAGAACTGAACAACCAAGAGAGAAAAGTAAGGTTATATAATAGCTGTGTCATTACTGCCAAAGCAGTAAGGAGGATATTTGGTATCACTTGGTATAACCTGAGAGTTTTTATTAATAGAAAGGCTGATTTTGGATCTCACTTTGAACTTATTCTCCATTCTTGTTTCTAATTCACCTTCAACATTTTCTATCTTTATTATTATTGTATTCATATGTTTGCTCCCTACCTATTGAAAAAACCATAGATCATGAATAAGAGTGTTCTTTGTCTTGATTTCTAATAAACGTTAACCTGGTTTGTTCCAAAGCTAAGAAAATAAGAGTTTTAAACAACAGGAAGTTTCGAGGTCGAGGTTTTGTGCCGAAAAGAGAAAGATGGAGAGAGGATCTATGATAACGACTCATGAGTTGTAATGTAATTTAAAAAAAGCGTTGGAATCAAGTAATGCTGAACTTTTGGGGTTGTGCTTTTCTTAGAGTTGCTGTTATTCACTTACAAAACCTCATGATGAAAATTTTAAAGTGTGAGATACAAAGAAAAAAAATGAATAGTTGTAAAGATATATAAATATGAAGATGCTGTTTTTTTGCCTTCATTTGAAGATTTGCTTTTACACATCAACATGGCCATTGAAATTGGATCTCTTTCTTTCACATGAGTCTGTCTCCTATCTTCCATGGCATTAACTCATTTTTTGAGCTTTGTTTCTCTCTCTCTCTCTCTATAGTTAGAGAGAAAAAGACTTTTAATTTCCCCACGTTGAAGAAAACTAAATCCAGCTAATAAACATGTTGTGTCTTTCTGTACATCGATTATTACCACGAAAATATGTGCCCACATATTTTCTTACATTAATAAAATATCTCTCTTTCCACATCAGAAATGTTAAAAAATTAAGAAAGAGAGAGATAAAAATAGAGCTAAAATACGCGTTGTCGATAAAAAATGTGCCCGTGTTATGTCTTCTTTTGTTCATAATTCGTTGACAAATAGTGAATAGAATCCCGGTTTTCTTACCAAAAACAAAAAGAAAGAACTCTAAAAGTAAAATTTGTTCCACAAAATAAATGAATATGTTATTTGGTGATTTTTCAAATTATGAATTAGAGTGCAAGTATTAAAATATTGCATCATCATCTCTAGAAGATATGAGTAATTTTCATAAGAGATTCATTGAGAAAAACTCGTGGGGGGGTTTAATAAAATAAAAATAGATTGAATGGTGAGTTGAAAAAACTATGACTTGAAAAAAGAGCCATTAAAGTCATTCATAGACAATAAGATCTCTTACATTAAAAGTCTTCCCATTTTGTTCCAATTCCAAAGACGACTCCTCGTTGGAGATTTTGTGTGTGTGTGTGTGCATTTTCTCCACTTTAAAATGAAAAAACGTTGAAGATTTAATTCCATTGATTAGAAACAATTTTAAAAAAATTATGTTGTTTTGTTATACCAAAAAATGAAAATATTGATTTATCTCATTAAAACAATGACAACAATTTAATTTATTCCTAATACATTTACAAACTATTGCTAAATTTTATAATGTAAAAATAAACTTAATTTAATTTTTAGTATGAGAAGTAAACTTTTCTAAATTGACTTCTAAACTTTATAAAATCGAACTATTTCTATCTTCATGCTTCGAAAAATATAGAACTAAAAGTGTATTTTAACGTTAAAAAAGTTTCTAATTTACATTAATCTCTCTTTTTACCATTCTAATGATGGGAGGGAGGAAGGGAAAAAAAATCCTTAAATTAGTTGTCATCAAAATTCCACCTCAAGTTGAAAACTCATTTAATATCAATCCTTAAATCAAGGGGGGAAAGAAAAATGACATTTTTAAGAAAGGAAATCCAAAGTTGAAGGCCATCCCAACAAAATTCAACTGAAAGTTCATAATTGGAAAATTGTTATAATTCTGTTCTTTTTCTTTTTATTATTTTCATTTTTCCCTCCTTCATTTTGAAAAGTGAAATTGGAAAAAAAGAGAAAAAAAAAAAAATCCAAATCCAAATCCAAATTATTCTCTTGTTTTTCAACCCTCTTTTCTTGATCATCCATTGTTCAGACGTTAAAAGCTGTTTCTTCCATTAGTCAACAATGGTTAATCGTAAATGATCTTCCCCATTTTCTCTCTGCTGCGGCTATAAACCCCAATACCAAAATACCTCACCGCCAATTCTTCTTCTTCCAAGAAATCAGAAGATTCTCTAACGGAAAAGTTGTAGAATATCATCAACTACACCGACCCATTTCCCCCTTTTTCCCTTTTTCTTCAACCCCACCATCGATGTCGGAAGGTTTTCGTCGGAGCAGTTGCAGAAAACCCTAGCTGTTGAAGTTTCTGGTAACTCCCATTTCTTAGATTTTTTTGTTTGAAGCTAAAGGAAATAGAATCTGGGTGTTGATTTTTCCTACATTTTCCCGAGAAAAGTTATGTCCCATCTCGATAACATTCCTTCCACGCCGGGGAAGTTTAAGATGGATAAATCGCCCTACATTCATAGACTCCGGTGGCATTCATCGTTAACCAAGCTCACATTCTGGTCCTTAGTTATCCTTGGGTCGATCTTGATCTTCTTCTTCAGATCGCCGTCGTCGCCGCTGCCGTCCGATCACTCCCGTCGATCGTTAAGTACTTACGATTGGGGCGGACCCGCTTGGGAGAAAAGGGTTCGTTCATCGGCTCGAGTTCGGTCTCGTAATGGGATCTCTGTTCTCGTCACCGGCGCCGCCGGATTCGTCGGAACTCATGTTTCTGTGGCACTGAAGCGCCGTGGCGACGGCGTCCTTGGTCTCGACAATTTCAACAACTACTACGATCAATCCCTAAAACGAGCTCGTCAAGCCCTTTTGGAACGAACTGGCGTGTTCGTTGTTGAAGGCGATATTAACGATTCGGCTCTGTTGAAGAAGCTTTTTGAAGTTGTTCCGTTCACTCATGTGATGCATTTAGCTGCTCAGGCCGGCGTTAGGTATGCTATGGAAAATCCTAGCTCTTATGTTCATAGCAACATAGCTGGCCTAGTTAGTCTTTTAGAGGTTTGTAAATCTGCAAATCCACAGCCTTCAATTGTTTGGGCATCTTCTAGTTCTGTTTATGGATTGAATACTAAAGTGCCCTTCTCGGAGAAGGACCGGACCGATCAACCGGCAAGTCTGTATGCAGCGACGAAGAAGGCTGGAGAAGAGATTGCACATACTTACAATCATATCTATGGACTTTCATTGACTGGGCTGCGGTTCTTCACTGTTTATGGACCTTGGGGAAGGCCTGATATGGCTTATTTCTTTTTCACCAGAGATATTTTGAAAGGAAAGTCCATTCCCATCTTTGAAGGTGCTGATCATGGCACTGTGGCTAGAGATTTCACCTACATTGATGATATTGTGAAGGGTTGTTTGGCAGCTTTGGATACTGCTGAGAAGAGCACTGGTAGTGGAGGGAAGAAGAAGGGACCAGCGCAACTTCGGGTTTTCAATTTAGGGAATACGTCGCCGGTGCCGGTGTTGGATCTTGTGAGCATTTTGGAGAAGCTTTTGAAGATGAAAGCAAAGAGGAACATAATGAAGTTGCCAAGGAATGGTGATGTTCAGTTTACTCATGCCAACATCAGCTTGGCTCAGAGGGAACTTGGATATAAGCCAACCACAGATCTGCAGACCGGGCTGAAGAAGTTCGTCCGGTGGTATCTGAATTATTATTCACAAGGAAAGAAGGCTGCTGGTTAGCAGGAATTGTTCGGCGTTTACCCGGTAGGCTACTTTGGTTCTTGTTCATTATGATTCGTATGATTGGTTGGCTTGACATTTCTATGTTCATTGCTATGATTGCCTTTCAATTTATATTAATGGAATGACATACAAGGAGGAACCTTTTACTACTCCCATCACTGAAGTTTTTGTCGATCGTTTGATATTGTTTACCGAGAACTTCGAAAGCTATTATTCGAAGAATTCCAGGCACATCTTTTCTCCTTTTGTTGACGGAATGTAATTGTTGTAGCTTTACAATTGTAGAATTTATGACTGATAAACCCATTTCATGATTTGTGGACCTGTATCAATGCTGTGCAACTTAATAAAAATAGCACAAAATAGTTTCTATTTCCCTCTTTCTGCTTAGTGATTTAAATAAATTCCTGTTACCTTCTTTGTTAGTCCCTCTTTTTGTGACTTTGAATCCTTTCATTATAAGCTTTTTTTTACCAGAAACATGGTTCCTGTGTACCGCATTGTCGATGATACAAACACAACCCTCTCTGCTATGAAAAGCTAACATTGTCAAACCTTGTTTCTGAAATGTTGGAAAGTTTCTGTTTCTATGCTCTCAATGCTGTTCCTGAGTTAATCCTTTACCATTGCACATGATTTCTTTTGCTAGCTAAGTTTGTTAGCATTTCGTTAGTAGTACTTTTTTTTTTCGTGCACAAGTTAAAATGCAAATATGATGCTTAATCTGCTTATAGTGATGAACCTCGATGAATGAAAATTTGAACTGCTTGAGATGGGAAGGAGTCATTGGTTTGCTGCCTTTAGAATACTCTTACATGTCCTTTTCTTTCTTCTACTTTCTAGAATGGGTATATGTTTCATTTTGTACTCAAGTTTGTCTCATATCGTTTTTTCATTAGTAGTCTACAAATTGCTAACCGAGCATAGTTCAATGGTTCACGAATTAATAATATCATTCCCAATAAGATCATACTAGAATGCAAGTTTTTTGCTTTCATGATGAGGGTCCTTACCTTATCTTTGAAAATGCTGCTTCCAAAGCATTTGGAGCTATTTCAAATGTCAAAGTATTTGTTTGAATTGCTAGTTTGTGTACATTATAAGGAAGTAAATTTGAGATAAGTTGATATATGTGATTAATTGGAAATTAAGCATAAAGGTTTGAAGATTATTTGTTTTATCCATTGACAGATTCAAAATCCACGTATGGTTGAAGAATTTTGTTGCCATGGAATTAAATGATACATATGAAAATTCACTTTAGAATTGACTTCTTTTGTTGAATTAATGTATTAATTAAAGGGATAACAAAGTCATTATCTTAAATTTTAATTAATAACATCAAGTACTCAAGATGATTAACATGACCATTAATTTCATGATCCACTATATCACTTTGAGTTTTTACTTCTATTTAAAGATTCTCAATAAAAAATTTGTGCAAACATTTAGTAAAATAATTCAAAATATTTACAAAATAAATCAAAATAATTACCAAAATATAACAATATATACTCTAGAACCTCGAACCTCGAACGTATTAATTTAATCAACTTTCCTAAGCTAATCAATTATTAAAATAAAGGGGAAAAAAAATAGACTTTCTAAATACATAAAAATTGTTGTAATCAAATAAATATAAATTCTCCCTCTTCTTCACTTATTTTTGAATTGGATGTGAACCGTCAGATGTTAGGCAGTGTCATAAAAATCGACGATCAATGAAGCTGGACCACGATTAGTACTAGAGACGCGCGAACAGTGTGCTCAAATTGAGTTCTCTCAGAAGTCCCACATCGATAATTTTCGAGGAGCATTGGGGTGGAAATGAATATAAAATAGGATAACCCATGGTATCAGAATTCACGCAGCCGCGCGTTGAGCACAGAGCGAACTATTCTTTCGCCTTTTACTAAAGAATACCGTGTGCTCGACGCATTCAGCGGCATACGCCTATTTTTGAAAGGGTTTCTTCTTTGGAGGAGATCCTGCGACGCAGTTTAAGAATTTCACTGTATTATATTGAAGGCTTGGTTTGGTTTAATGATGAATGATGTGAGTTCAATATAAGTGAGATTAAAGCATTTTTGGTACACAGATTGATCGAAGATTACATTATAATTTAGTTGATTATACGGAGAAGTTTTGATCTATTCTTTTTTATTGAATTTCTGTATTTGTAGTGGTGAGAGACGTGATCTAGTTCGTGTTATAGCTTAAAAATAGATTAAAGGTCAAATTCATCATTTTTAACTATCAACGAGAAAAACGAGATTCCGTTAGTTTGGATATAATCTGCTTATCATATGGTTTCAATTGTTTGATTCATTTAAAAATCTATCTTTGACTGAAATGTTTGAAAATAAATAAGAAAGTTGAAAGACCCCTATAAAGTGTGGACCAAATCTCACATTTAAAGGAAAGGTTACACAAACATACAAAGCTTTTGAACCTCAAATGAATGAATTTCCGAGCTAACGAAAAAAAGAAGGAAAAAAAACAACTGTCTCTTGTTTTCTGTGTAAGATATTGTCCTAAAAGTTTAGAAATCATATTTTGTTCGACCACTACTTAAAATAAGGCACAGCATGTCTGAGATGCTGGAAGAGTGTTGAAAGAAGTTCCAAGATTCAAGCATTAGGCGTTTCCTTGATCCTTTGAAATGAACAACCTGCATTTCGGGAAAAGAAGTTATGGACATTGGAGATAAGATTCCATCTCATTTCAAACTAGAGGAATGAAATCTTATAGAATGTTATTTTCTCTAGTAATTTGATACCTTGACATTTAAGGGCATGCCGTGGAATTGACCTGCGCCCTCTGGTGGTGTCCAATTGTACAAGGCGCATGGTAAGAAAAGTACTGAAGCACCGTTGATTTCTTCAACAAATGTTTCTGGTTTGCTGAATTTCCTTGCATCAAAGGAGGGATTTGACCTTACAACCCATGCAAGAGCTAATTGATCTCCAAGCATTCGTGATGCTTTCATGAATTTTGAACTGTATATCTTCAGTACTTCTTCGAGAAAAGTCTTGGCCCTGCATAATCACGTGTTTTAAAATCGTCGCAGTACACCACAAGCTCAAACAAGACGGGCTCTTTAGCACAATATCCATAGACAGCTCCATCAATGGAAACAAATTAGGATGAATGATAAAGCTAAGACTTACTAACCCAACCCGTAAATTCTTTTATGAAAATTATATAACATTTGTGAAACACCCCTTCCTTTACTCTTCATTTGAATCATCGAGCCACAGCTATAAATTTAGGACATATACCTTAGAATTCCATCTTCAGTACCTCTCACAGCTATAAACCCTGAATTCAGAGGCTGTGCTTTGTTATTTCTAAAAGTGAGAGCCAAATGAAACTTCGGATGCTTACGAAAAATTTCTCCTAAATCACCAACCACTGCCATATCTGAGTCTGTGAAGATGTAATGATTGATATGTGTTGTACCCTGTCGTTGCTCAGCAAGTTTTGCATCTAGAAAGCTCTGCATAATTTGTATAAACAACTTCATGAAGTAGTCCCAAAAATATTTTCTTTTACAGTCATCAACAACTCGCAAGTCAATGTTCGAGACAAAATGTAGATTTGTGCCTTCATATTACGTGTTTTTCCAGATATTATTATAAAATAGTGGGGAAACATCAAACATCTTCATAATTCCAGTAGAAATATTCTACCTATATGTTAATGAGATGTGCTCTTACAATGTAAGACCTGATTCTTTGAAGCATCAATGTGTCTCGTGAATATTCACCCTGTATTGGAAACACAGCTACTCTATTTCTACGTACTGGTAGATCTGAAGCTGGATCAGTTAAAATCACTACATTACTCTGGGGCATTGAAACCTGCAGTTGGTTAAACATGTTAGATGGACTGTGTAGTCCCTCCGAAATTAGAAACATTATGACAGAAAGCAGAGATCTAAATTGTAAGAGAATAAATGCTTAGATGGGCCTAAGGGAAACAAGCTTAACACGAGCTCACATGAATAAATATCAATATTATAGATGCAAAATAAAGGCTCCAGTCGATAAGAATAAGAGCTAGAGGACTACTTTTTAACTCTTCTATAAGAACACTAGAAGAGAGGCATTCAATCACCCCCTTTAAGCTTAGCTAAAGATTTGTCATATTCCTCTCAAACAAAGTACTTCATAAAACTGAATTACATACCAAAGAGCTACTCAATTGTGACAAAAAACGAATGTGAAACAAGGCCTCCTTTCCTTTCATGGTGTTATTAGCTCTAACTCACAATATCAATCTCTCTAACTTCATACTAGGGACTCATCAAATTAGATTGAAAAATCAGCATGTTAGTACCTGAATGAAATTGATGAAGACATTCAAAACAGCCATCGACCTCTCCACCTTATTATATGAAGCATCCCCCACTTTTACAACGGCAGTTGGTCTCCCAATCACTTTGGAATCCTGTGAAGCATTATATATGGTAAAGACCGTTACAAAGTGAATGCTGCCCCAAGAATCGGCCGAATTAGAAGTATCAGGCGAATGGGTGTTATTGAGAGCTTTGGTGCCTGCGAAAATTGAAGTACAGATATAAGCAAAAAAGAGTTTGAGCCAGCCACATAGTATAGCTAACATCAACAATGAGAGGAATCACATTATAGAGATCCAACACACAATTTATAGGGATCCAAAATGCAATGAGAGGAATCACATTACAAAACCATTCACGACCAATATGTCTACAGAAAATGAGTAACAAAATTACTTTGAAACTGGGAACAGGACATCAAATTCTAAAGATAAATCTCATGGTAAAGCAGAAGTTGTATTTCAACTAAACAAACTAATAGTTGCATTGAATGAAAATAAATCAGAACGGAAACAATTCAATTCAAACCACCATTAGGGCGTGAAAACAAGATAGGAGCAAGCAATAAGAACCTGAGCATTGCAAGCGATCGGAGAGGCCTTGGCCGGCGGCAGGGCCAAGAATTAAATGGTCGAATTTCTTGCTTCGTTTGTCGGGCTGAGTCGAGGCTAGGTCATGATGCAACTCTAAAACTGAATCAAATGATTGAACGTTAGATGGATAAACAAGAAACTGATATGAGAGAATCAGAGAGAGAGATGAAACTGACGGGAGAGGAGATGGGGAAGGAAGAAGACGAGGGGAAGGAAGAAGAGGAAACGTCGTCGTTCGGTGCAAAATCTCATGCTTCCTCCTCCATAGACGGCGTTCCGTAGGTGCTGGTGGTGATCTGGGTTGCCCGATCCACCTCCGCTTGTGCTCCACCTCCTCCACTACCGGTCGGGATATTTTTGCGCCGGTCCAAAATAAGTCTTTTTTTCTAATTGAGCCCCCGAATTAAACCAAAGGTTTTACTTTTTGAAAACCAAAGTTTTATTTATGTGTTTTTTAAAAAATAGAAAAAATTGAAAAACTATTTACAAACAAATTACTTAAACAATTTTTTTTTTAATATTGTATTTATATTTGACAATTTTCCTTTTATTTACCCATCCATGTTTGAAAATAAATTTTCCATTGTAAATGACAAGTAAAGAATAATTTAAGGTGTCGATTTATTATTATTTGTAGTAATAATTTTCCTATTAACATAACATTTTATACATATTTCGATCTACATTTTCATAAAATTGTCAAATCTTATCTACATCTTTCTTCATTAGAGTTTAGAGTTTAAAAAGTTCTAATTCCTTTTGCATCTCATATTAGTTTGACATGAAATAATAATGTATCAATAAAATATAATAACATTTAAAATTCAACATTCGAACCTATAAACTTTTATCAACTATCAAGAATATATACCATTGAGAGATATACTCACATAAAATAAATGTTCTAAGGCATTTTTTTTAAAACAAAAAGTTCATAAAAGTTTTTTAAATAATTTAGATTTTTTTAAATACGTGAGAGAAAACATAAAGATAAATAAAAGCGATAGATGTACAAGTTTCAACGGTTAGTTATTTAATACCAACTAATGAAATTGATGGACCAAACACTCGATTATCAATACATAAGAATACCGAGTCAAACCAAAATGTAAGTTCTCAGATCAGTCTCCAATGAGGCAAGCACCAAGAAATTTTAATTGTTGCCAAATCTTCATGAATGATTCTCCAAGAAGTTCATATGAAAGACTTCTGTTGTGTTTGCAGCAAGGTTTAATGCAAAGATTTCCCAAGTTCCAAATCCAAATGAAACTTGTGTCATTAAACCACTCAAGATAGCACAGAACGGTCATCTGGTTCCAAATCAAACATTGAATGTTTTAATAACCTTATTTAGATTAAGACACAGTTCATCTTTTCAAGAAATTATTGATCATGTACCATTTGATTCAGGCTCAAAACGGAATAGGCTGTCGGTTCGGCCATGACTCAATTTTTTGGAAGTATTTCATTGGCACCACCCCATCGAAACCTTCAGTCAGAATGACCCGATTGTCCGAAATATAAAGCTTCATTCCATCTGAATCATGTCTAAGCGAACACAGATCATGTTTCATTACTTATTGTTATACCTTAATTGAAAAGAAAAGAGTGTTCAACGGTACCTTCAAGAGCTTTTTTGACATCAAGAAAGATTAAAACATTGACATCTCGTCTCATACCTGTCAGATTTTAAAAAATAAGAAGAAAGTTTTGTTCCTAAAGTTTAGTTAGTAACAATCTAGTCCACGTTCTATTAAATTTGTAATAATTTAGTATCTGAACCTTTACTTAGTAATGATTAAGTCCCTATCATAAAAATACAATTCTACCGACATAGTCTTTTTAGTTTATAAATAAATTTGATTTTCCATCCATTTATCAATTTAATTTACATGTATTAAAGATTTCATTAAATCATATTAATATTTACTACGATAGAGCCTAAACCGTTATAAATTGTAAAGTACAATGGGTAAATTTGTTATAAATTTAGAAGTATAGGGCCTCATATTCATGTCAGAATCCTTTCTTATATGATCATGGATATATGAAAAATGGTTTAGAAAACGTTATCAACAGCAATACATGACTTTAGTTATTTCATTTACTTTTGAAGAAACTTAGATGCAAACCCTAAAAGTCGTCCTGATTTACTATAGATAAATAGTTGAAGATGTGCGATTGTAGAAGCCACTAATTGCCAATCAAAGTGACATCATGATTTATTGGAAAAATTCTTCAGGGAAATATAACAAATAGATTTTCCTTTAACTTACCACTGATAACCTCCCCATCTGTTGGCAAACCACATGCAAAGTGGACATGCAACCTTTTCATGCGTTTTAAACCAGAATCCAGAATTGATTCCAAGTTCTTCTTGTAAGTACCATGTACACATACTGTAATGTAGAGAGGAGGAAGAAGATAGTGATCGATTGAATCACAAAGTAGAAGTTTGAAATGCATAAATACTCGCATCATGGACATCAAGGAGGAAAGATTAATATAAGGACATTGAATCATAATACCTGGCACCTCCTCAGCGGAAAGAATTGGTTTCAATAAGCTTTCTGTTTCAACCGCCTGCAAACGAAGTTCTTCCGATTTATGATGGTGTAGACAAAATAGCCAATTTGGTTCCATTATCACTATCTTAAAAGAGGTGGGGAAGTCTTAAATAAACAATCCTATATAGTAAACAATTTACATATCTTACAAGGCTAATGGATTGCAACAAAATACAGAAACAATAGCAAAAAAGATGAAATGGATTTTTCATTCCATAGATAAGTCGATATTAAAAAGCATCAAATGCATTTGACTTAAATGAAGCAATCAACAAATTTTCAATCAATCAGCTTGACTAATAGTCCCCCAACATATTCGATGGTTTATAAAGATAGAAAATAACCGTGACTGTATGGCCTTGGTTTGCTCGAATTAAGAGCTCTCCATTCTCATCCAGGAGGCTGAAACGCTGCTTATTATCCTTCCTAACAGCCTGACATTGAAAAGGAAAAACTATACGTCAATGCTAGATGCTTATAGAAACAAAATCAAACAGCAAATTAACAAGTTGTTCGGGAGAAGTAAATACATTAGTCAAACTAATTAAGAAAAAAAAGGCATGGATAAATGGATCAAAATTGCAGTCCAGAGAAGATGTGTGGTGAAGTTCTAATTGAGCTTAGGAGATAAACAATACTCTAGAGATAAGGGATCAAGATAAATAGATGAATCAACATCCAACAGCATTGTTGACCAATGGAAAAGATAAGTTACATATCAGTTTGGTTCTACAAATTAGAGTGATGCTAAAGCATGTAAAGAAGAAAACCATTCGACCAACCTCCCTTATGTCATCAATTGTGTGCGATCTCAGTGGAATATTAGCAAATGTTTTCAAATTCAACTTTAGCAAATCCTCAACCTTGGCATATCCATCGCTCCTCATATTCAAGTTTAACTCAGAAGCCATATGACGCAAGATTCGTGTCCTGAAGTTCATTAAACGAGCAAACATCAATCAATAAAAGATCAACCATATCACACTGCTGTTAAAAACAAATCCTATATGCATTATGCATAACTTTTGAATTCCTCTCAAACATCCACTTTGGCTTACTCAACCTTCACCAACCAATCATAAACAGTTATATATAGGAACCTGGAACCCTCACAACAACTTAGTTCAAAATTGTTAATAAACCACCCCAAATTATAAAGATATAGTGTCAAGTGGTAGCACACTAGCACTACAAAAAGGGAATAGAACATTTGAAAACCATGAGACTAAATTCTACTCTCTGTGATATTTTTCTCAAGCCAATATATGCGTAATTGATTAAAGGTTTCCGTTTTTAGTTTGATCTTCCTATCCTGCTCACCTTTATATGTTTCCCCAAAAAATGATTGTGGCCAACACGAAGTGAAGAGAAAAAGAAGAAAATATCAAAATTCTAGAAAATCAAGAGTTAAATCACCAACTAACCTAAAAGTTTAATTTGATGATGGAAAAATTAATAATATATCATCTAACACTCCCTGATCATGGTCTTGAAATATTGAGAAGTCCCGACAAGACCTCTTATACCACCTTCTCTAATACCTTGTTAAATACCCAATAAGCTGATGGGGAAGTTACCTATATAATCTAACATTAACCTTCAACCTCATGAATCACTATTTGTAGACATATTTTTCACCATAGATAAAAAAAATAACTCAAAATAAAAGAGCATTCACATAATCTTCCATAAGCTTAATAAACAATAAGTTTAACAAGTAATGTAAGACAAATGACACCAAAACAAGATACCAATAGACGAAATATGCTTACAAGAGTCTACCAAGAGCGTCAATTTTATCTTTACCAGAGCCACCGCCTCCTCCACCACGCCCTCTCGTTCTTTCTCTATCATTCCTCAAATCCAAACCTCTTCCTCTTCCACCACTAATCAAAAAAATAAGAACAAAGAACAAAACCAATAAACACTCATCTGAATTCTAGTTACTAAAATATGAAAAACAGAGCATCGAAGAAAAAACCACGTAAGATTTCTTTCGAATTTCAGCCATTTTCAAAGATGATGAAGGAGCGTAATTAACCTTTCGCTGGAATGGGCAAAAGAAGAAGAGGATGTGGTATTGCTTCTATCCATGGAGAGTAGAGAAGGAGAGATGGGGAGGGGAATTGGAGTGACGAGGACACGTGGAAGCCAAAGGGGACGGCAGCGCAGAATTTTGATGCCGCAGTTGGTAACTACGGAAGCCCACATCGCGAAAGAGGAAAAAGGTTGATGACGAAGGCTTTAGCAATCGCATGCTATTGCGGTGTAAGTTTTGCCGTAGTGTATATGATATCAAACGTACACGTGGCAGTAACGACATCGAACGGTTAACAACGCACTTGTTGGGCCACTTTCAAAGTTTCAATTGGGTCCGGCATAGAAGGTTAAGCTAATACTCAAACCTCATAGCTCACTTTCGCACATCATTTTTAAAATAAATTAGGATGTTGATTACTTATATAATATTTACATTATTTTAATAGAAAATTATTTTGAATGACAAGACTATAAAAAATATTTATAAATATAGTAAAATATCATAATCAATCTGTGATAGATCAAGATAGACTATAATTTGTGTTTATGATAATATACATAAACATGAATATTAGCCTATCACGATCAATAGTAGATAGTTTGATATTTTGTATATTTTTGTTTGTTTTTTTATATTTGAAAATAGTCTCTCTTTTTTTTCTTTTACACAAAGATATTGGATGGTTAAAAAAAAGTTTTCTTCCAGTTAAAGGCCAAAGTAGAAATAAACTCCAAAATAAAAAGGAAAACAAACAATGAAAAAAAACCCAACCAAATATGTTCTAAGAAGAAAATTCTTTTGACCCACCAAAAGAAGCCTCATGCCACTTAAAACAACAAATTAAAAAACTCAGATCAAATAACCTAACTGATTACTCGAAAAAGACATAAAATAACACTATAAACACACATACTTCACTCCCTAATCATGAAAAGTAACGACACACCAAACAAACTCTCTAGACCTTATGTCATAGTCAAACAATAATATGACTCATGTAATACACATCTATCATGTAATCAACATAGAAAAGAACCTTATAGAGTATCATTTTAACCCTAAAGTATATATAGCTATATATATACACAACTTATGTGAGTGTATATATAGTGGAAATATTGAACATGAAAGGGTTCCTGAAAGCAGCCCAAAAGGAATCTGTCCCACCCACTATCTCCTAAGTGATGGCTTCACATGTTGGCAATAAAGGGCAATTTTGGTCCTAAAATTTTGAACCAAAGTACAACAAAATTAATCCTAAAAATTTAAGTTCACATGAACCTCTATTTCATTTTTCTTTTCCTAAAAAACAATGATTTTAAAATAGGAAGATTCACATGAGAGCTATGGGAATTAGAAATGGGACCATAGTGATAAAAATAGATGTAATGAAGTGTGGAGATTGGATTTGCCACCCACTCAATCAATGATCATTCCCAACATCTATATATTTTGGTGGGTACCCTTCTTTTTTGTTTTTGAAATCTTAATTGATTTGTTAAAAATAACTTTATGCTAATTTCGATGATTTTGGAATAATACCATATCTATATTTATGATCATTAGGGTAAATTATGATAAAGATTATCATAATCACATTAAAGATGTCAAATAAATGTATATATAAATGATAATGGTTTTACAAAGTTATGTGTGTTCATTACAAAAAAAAAAGTTAATCAGTGTAGTCGTTATCATTTTTCTTAATATTATATGATTTTTAATTTAAATTATATGGTAAAAATCAACTAAGTTTATTTATGTCCTACATAATTAGCCATGTTCTTAAATTGTCAATATAATGTTAGAAAAATATATATAACACTTTTAACATTTTTTTTAGAAAGAATTAATTTATCTTGAAAACGAAAGTTTTTTTTCTTTCTTTAAGGTACCTAATTAAATTATATTCATATTGACTAAAACGTTCTCTTAGTATTAATTATTTTTCTCTGAAGATAAAAATGACAATATTCAAAATATCAATGACCGCACTTTTAATTAGAAAATAAAAACATTATAGTTTAATTAAAAGGGCTCTCGTAAAAATAGTAAAAAAAATTATAATAATAGTGTCCATGTAACTACATTTTTTAAATTGTAAAAATAGCAAATTTAAAAGTCGATAACTCTATGATTATCGTCCTATAGCCCTCCAATAATTTTATGATTATCGTCTGATAGCCGTTTGATATAACTAATTTTGACATATTCGTAATATACAAAAAAATAAGTATTATGAGCTGTTTTTTCTAAATGTTTTTGTCATTTAGTGTAATTTTTCTAATTAAAATGCATATAAAGAGGGGAAAGTAAATGTAGTAGTTATATTTGAGCTTTAATTAAAAATAATTTATCATATCGTTTGGATAATAATTACTCTTTTTACTTGTCTCAAGGACATTAACCAAATGATGAAGACAATAATGAAGTGGATGACCCAAAACCAAGTTAAAGATCATAAGAAATATTCAATACAAACTTATGCATTTATACTACGTAGCAAGTTTAAATTTCTTTTTAACAAATAGAATAAAACTTTATTTCGTCACAAATACAAGTACAACATGAGAACGAGAATTTCATTTTAGATAGTTATATTTACAACTTCCTACATAGACAAAATTCTCAAAATGATAGATTTAGTTAGTCGATAAATTTTATCACTCTCACTTATCTCTCTCATACAAGTTAAATGACTGTCTCATAGACAGAAACTCATAATTCACTCTTGATTAAGGTCGAGTCATAAAAACGAGAGACTTAAAAGAAGAATATTAATAACAAACAAAATAGTGATGCAAAAAGGACAGAAGAAGGAAAGCAAAGGAGGATGGGGCAGAGAAGGTCATGAATGAATGGGCCTCTTATTGTTGGGGTCACTAACCATAGCCATAACCTAAATATATTAAAACTTTTACTTTTTTGGACACATAATGAGGATTTTGTCTTATTGCGATTTTAAGATAATGTTTATGTTAGATTATAAATTTAGTTCTTCTATGGTATATTGAAAGTTAAAATTCTGTTATTATATTGATATAATATAAAAAAATATATTTGTTATACTTAAATAACACTTCGTAGGGATGAAAATATTGTTAAATTATAGGGATGAAATTCGAACTTTTTATAATTTGTATGGATCAAAATTGCCAATAAACTATAAGAAGTTGAAAAGTGTTTTAAATTTCGTATATTTAACAAATAAAACAATTTTAGATTCTTTGTTTTGTTTGAAATTAAAATGAATAAATAACTAAATGTAGTTACTTTTCTTTATTATTATCAATAGCTTTATTTTTAATTGATTAATAAAACGCTAAAATATGCCAATATAGCAAGTTCATTATTGGAGAGTTTGTAAAAATAACAAAAACAATTATGATAATAGAACTCATGTCACCTAAATTGCAAAAATAGCAAATTTAAAAGCAGATTATCGTCTGATTATCGTCATATTTGCTAAATTTGTAATATACAGAAAAAAAAATGTTATAAGCCATTTCTTTTTCTTTCTAAATTTTGTTGTCATCTAATACAATTTTTCTTTATAATTTAGCTATCAGTTTAAATTATATCTTCCTTTTCTTTTGTATTTTAAGATTAATTTTTTAAAAAAATTTAAAAAATAGAGTACCTGACAAAATATTTACACTTCATAGAAAAATCAAGTGCAATAAATGTTGTGTTATAGTGATTTTGTTCCATGAATGGTAAATAGTTTATCAATTTTTTTATTTAGAAAAAGTTATAAAAAAACGTTTTTAAAAATAAAAAATAAGAGAGAATTATTTTACAACTTTTAGTATTCTATAAATAAAAAGATGTTTATTAGGGTAATATTAACTCTTTTAATGCAAATGAAAAGAAATGAAAAATATAAAGTAATATAAAACTACAACTTATTGTGAGAGACTGACATGCCAAACTCATAGAAAGCAAAAGACAAATGAGATATATTAAAGTAAAGAGGGACTTCAATAAATACATGAAACAGACTTCTATAGTATTCATTGAATACTAAATTCAATATTAAAACATTATGCATATTTTTTATTATGATTATTATTATATATTAAATGGCTTCATAAGATATATAAAATTATTTAAATAAATTAAGGTTAGGCAGCCAAGGGGGAGCAATTTAATGAAAAATAACATGGGGTTGGCTATCAAAGAAAAAAGAAAAAAGAAAAAAAGAAAAAAAGGAATCTTAATTATTCAATAAATATAATTAAAAGAAAAATAATTGAGTTATTTGAGGTTTTGGAATAATGGTATTTTATTATTACATTTCAATAATGCATAATTTTTTTCTTTTTTAATTTATTGTAAATAGATAGAGAAATGAGCATTTTTAAAATAGTAAAATAAATTTCAAAAGCATATCAATATCTATTATTAACAAAATCTAAAATTTTGTTATATGTTATAAATATTTTATTAAATTAATTTTTATAATTTCATTAGAGAAATTTTGTTATACTTGTAAATACTTTTCAAAAAATTGTCATTTGAAATAATTTCTCTTAAAAAATAAATTAAATAAAAAGAAAAGAAAATTTTCAAAAATAACAAATTTTACAAAATATTTACAGCATATAGCAAATTCTATCACTATCATTGATATGCTATAGTGATAGAAGACTATCAGTGATAGAATCCAAAATTTTGTTTTATCTTGTAAATATTTTAATTTATTTTGCTATTTTTAAAAATGTCCCTAAAAGTTATCATGTGATAGTTTTATTTCTCTAATAATAATAATATATACACACATGTTTAACAAAACAAATTTTATAGGATTATTTATGTTTTTATCCAATGTGAAATTAAAAATATAGATGGTGAAAATTACTACTTTACTTATACCTTAAAATCAAATGAACATAAAAAAAAGGGACTATTAATAATAGAATTTAAATTGTACATTGCAATGTTATATTAATATGCATCAACAAATTAAATGTTTCGAACACTAGTAAGACAAAAAAAGAAGAAAAAAAATTACACCCAACTTATAGTTCGAGTGTTTAGGTGGAGACGCTCTAGTTTGGACTACTCAAGCTTTGAAAACGACAATACATCGGTTCATACACGTGATCATCAACATTACATAATTTTTTTAAAGTTTATTTTATATCACATCTAAATAAATAATTTGAAATTTAACTACAAGAACATAACTCAAAACTCAAATGTTTGAATTTTTACTTTTATCGTAAAAGAAGAAAAGAAAAACAAAAAGTGATAAAGTGATTAGACATCTACGAAACTTTTATATATAGTCATCGACTGGTATATAACTCCATAATTTCTCCATATAATATTTTTTATATAAAAATAATTATAATTAATTTTAAAAAATTGATGGTCTTATAATTAATTTTAAAAAATTGATGGTCACTAATTATAATTATTACTTTTTTTACAATATATCCATAGAAATTTTAAACATGACTAAGACTTTAAAATTAACAGTACAAATACTAATCTTTATTTAGGCTATTTGTCCTTAATTAAATGGTGGTATAATTGTAATTTTTGAAATAATAATATTTAAATGTTGTCATATTTTAATTTTAATAATTATATTTGTAACGGTTTTTAACTAGTATAGTTAGTTCAATCATAATTGACACGACCTTTTATCTTAAAACAAATAAAAGGTTCGGTATTTACTTTTTCACGAGCGTGGTATTAAAAGATAATTTATAAAGTAAATTAAGTAAAGATAACTTTGGGGTAGAATTTAATTAAAAACTTTGGCATCGCCCAATTATTTTTCTAAATATTATATGAGAGTGGAAACGCCCTGTTTTCACAGCTTTTACTGAGACTGAACTCTTGCATATGAATCAGTAGAGAGAAATACAGAGAGAGAGAGAGAAGAAAGAATCTCAAGTCTATGAGATTGTGAAGCATTTTGTGGCCGTAAGTTTGTCAGCGATCTCTCTGATATTCATTCACAGGAAAGGATAACTCTCTCCACTTCCCATTTCCATTTTCCTTCCACTTTTCAATTACTCTCTGCTCCAATCCTCTGTCTCTCCCGCCATTGAAGACGCTTCACTATCAACATACCACCAATTCCAAGATATCATTCAATACCCACTTCTTTTGAATTGGTTGGATAGTATAGAAATACCCATTCTGAATCGGATTTTCTGGGTTTGTTGGCTTCCCCTGTTTCAGCCATGTCTGCAGTATTCCACTCGCTTTTGATTTCCATCTTCTTTCTTGTTTTTTCTTCCCCTTTTGCTATTTCTGAGTCCACTGAGCTTTCTACTTTAATGGCGATTAAAGCTTCTTTAGACCCACATAACACTTTGTTAACGTCATGGAATCCGTCTTCAAATCCATGTGGTGGGTATTTTGAGGGAGTTGCGTGTAACGAGCAAGGGAAAGTGGTGAATATTTCTCTGCAGGGGATGGGGCTTTCCGGCAACATTCCGTCGGCCGTCGCTGGACTTAGAAGTTTGACGGGGTTGTACTTGCATTTCAATGCTCTGGTCGGTGAAATTCCTAAGGAAATTGCGAGTTTGAATCAACTGACTGATTTGTATCTCAATGTGAATCAACTCTCTGGGGAAATTCCTTTTGAGATTGGGAATATGGCAAATCTTCAAGGTGGGTTTAAGTAGTTTACGTTCTGGATTTTGCTTGATGACTTTTCTATATACTTGAAATCTGTTTAGAATTAGAACTTGTGTAGCGTAAATTTCAATTTCCCCTGCCATATTGAACTCGTAAACTCAATGTTCTAGGGGGAGGTTGCTTGTGAGTTGTTAGCTAAAGCTGATTTTTCAAAGCATATTCTTAGTCGTTGATTTGAATTGGTGAAAATAAATTGTGGGGATCTTTTGTTCTTCAGTGCTGCAGCTTTGTTACAACAAATTAACTGGTGGGATACCATCACAAGTGGGTAATATGAAGGTGCTCAATGTTCTTGCTCTACAGTATAATCAGCTCACCGGAGCAATTCCTGCAAGTTTAGGGAATTTGACTGCGCTAACACGATTAAACTTGAGTAACAACAAGTTCTTCGGTCCGATTCCCGTGATATTAGCCGATGCTCCTGCTCTTGAAGTGTTTAATGTCGAGAACAACTCGCTAACCGGTAACGTTCCTCCAGGTAATGTTTTATTGTTGATAGCGAATCGTTTGTGATGCCTCTTTGTATTGTGGATTTAATTGTTTGATCAGTTCTGAGAGTTAGTCGTTTTTGTAATCATTCTCAATGGAAATTCAGGTTTCAAGAGATTGAAGGAAAAATTTATGTACCTCAACAACCCAAGTCTTTGTGGAGTGGGATTTCAGGACTTAAATCCTTGTAGTAGTAAGTTGAAAAGTTTGAATCCAAGCCGACCCGAACCGTTTCTACCCCAACTACCTGGCAATGATCATTCTGCTAGAGATATCCCTGAGTCAGCTAATTTAGGCTCCAATTGCAAGGGAGGTAACTGTTCAAGACAGTCGAAATCTTCTCGAGTCGGAGTGGCTCTTGGAGTGATTGGAGTTTTTGCTGCATTCTTAGCCATTGGTCTTGCGACGTTTTCCTGGTATCGTCGCAACGAACATAAATTTGGAAGTACTTCAAATGGTATAAGTAGACGGATTATTACTAGCCAAGTCAGGGAGGTTTACAGAAGGAATGCTTCTCCTCTCATCAATCTAGAGTATTCAAATGGATGGGATCCATTAGCCAAAGATCACGGTGGGAGCGCATCATCACGAGAGATATTCAAGAGCTTCATGTTTAATCTAGAAGACGTGGAGCGTGCAACACAAGGCTTCTCAAAGTCGAACTTATTAGGCAGGAACAATTTTTCGGCTCTTTACAAGGGAAAGTTGAGAGATGGATCAGTTGTTGCTATCAAGTGCATTGGCAAGACAAGCTGCAAATCTGATGAAGCTGAATTCTTGAAGGGCTTGAAGATACTTATCTCAATGAACCATGAAAATCTTGTCAAGTTCAGAGGTTTATGCTGTTCAAAAGACCGAGGAGAGTGCTATCTGATCTATGATTTCGCCGCAAATGGAACTTTGATGCAATATCTTGATGATAGCAATGGCAGTGGGAAGGTTCTCGATTGGTCCACCCGTGTATTGATCATATGCGGAATCGCCAAAGGTTTGTGTTCCTTTTTCCATTAAACATGAAGTTGAGTTATTGATATAAGCATCAAAATATGAAACTGCTAATGTTATCTGACTTTGAAGAAATGCTTGGTTTAACTCAGGTTTTTTGTAGTTTTCCTGCTCGATTTCGGTTTTCGTGAATTCGAAACTGATTTTTGTGGCTTTTGAAAATGTTGTAGGTTTGGGATATTTGCACAGAAAGATTGGAAAGAAACCTGCATTGATTCACCAAAACATATCAGCTGATAAAGTGCTCATTGATGCAAACTACAACCCCTTGCTCTCAGATTCTGGGCTGCACAAACTTCTCGCCGATGACATTATCTTCTCGATGCTAAAAGTCAGTGCTGCTTTAGGATACCTCCCTCCCGAGTACACGACAACAGGTCGATTCACCGAGAAGAGCGATATCTACGCATTTGGAATGATTGTACTTCAAGTCATCTCCGGGAAAACAAGCATCATGAAGTTGAACTACAACACTATCGAGTTGCGCCGGTTCGAGGACTTCATTGACTCTAAGCTTGAAGGAAGATTCTTAGAATCAGAGGCAGCCAAACTGGGAAAACTTGCAGTGATCTGCACTCACGAATATCCTGAACTTCGTCCGACGATTGACGTTGTCGTGGAAGAACTCGAGGAAATGGGGAAGTTTGGGATTTCTGTAGAGTCCATGCCTTAATTTTCAGATGAAAGGTCCATATAGAAGCTAAGCAGATCGAACACTGACTACTAATATATTATGGTGTAAATGAAGGTTTATAAATTATTTTTCATGCTATTTTAATGTAGAAAAGGTACAAAAATGGTATGTATGTCTATGTAAAAACCAGGCTGTTTTGTTGAAGAATAATGTAAATTAGAGAATCTCTTCATGAATTTTGTTACAACCATATTCAAAGTTACAAATCTTTGATGAACAATTTTCATAATATCACATCATAATTTTGACATAGAAAGGTTGGCAAAATATGTGGGTCAAGAAAAGATTGAAAAGATGAGTTGTTTTCCATGAGAATTTTAATGGTTTTTTCCTAATATTTTTGGTAGCATTGGTTCTGAAAATGACATTAATTATGGTCATTTGAAATAGCTTTCTAAGAACTAAACAAATTTATTACAAAATAGACCAAAATTAATGGCTGAGTTCAGGATTATTTTTCATAATAATGATTTTAAATGTTCATTTTTGGTAAAAGAAAATTAACTAATATATAAACTAGTAATCAAAATTTTCATAATGATTAGTACAAGGTGAAGTGTTTTCAAAAGTTATTCCATATCCTATTAATATTTTTCAGTATCAAATTTTAAGTAATACCCAAACACCACAAAAATTCACAGAAATCTTATCCAAAATATCGAAGTATTAGATGGATATTTTTAAAAAATTCATACAAAATATATATATAAAAAAACATTTAAAGTAGTAACCAACATACCTATTTGTGACATTTTGTTGGATTGTTTTCCGTATTTCGTAAATTTTTCTAATACACAATGAAAGTATCTATTCACTCCGATAATGTATACATCAAACTCATAGACACATGAAATTATCGATGTGTCAAACAAAAATAAATAAACAAAGTTTCATACTAAAGAAAAGTAGTTGTTATGTGTTGTTTTGGACCAAACAATAAATTTAAAACCAAATGAATGAAAGATCAAGAACAACTACCTCCCCTCGCTCCTCCTCGGCCTTAGCCTAAGATCCCAATATGCCTTCCAGAACATGTCCAATCCAACACGACGATATACTTAGTTACATTTATCAATCAATCCGATTTTTAAAGAAAGAGACCTAATCAAATCCTAATATAAATATAACTTGAATCTCACTCTCAAAATTTCGATTCTTTCGGCTTCGTGTAACAACTAACAAGCACCAAATTACTTAAAAGGTCAAATACACTATTACCTTTTTCTTTTTCTTTTTCTCTTTTCACTTTTTCTGTAGAGATTTGGTGCAATAATTTAGAAATAGAAGCAATGAGGCAAGAATGGGAATAAGGCCTTTGGTATTTACCAACAAGAGAAAAAGGGAGAAGAAAAGGTTCCAAAAGTCGACATGGACGGTGATGTCGGAACGCTCTCGTCGTTTTCGTTGGACGACAGCTGAAATGGGAGTCTGTATTGTTAGACTTGTGAATGTTAGTTGTCGTAATCCTTACAAAGAGAAAAGGAATAAAAGACAAAAAAAGAATCACTGCCTTTTCCTTCTGTGATTTTGTTGCCTGTGATCAAAATTTGTCATTTTCTTTTTAGTTTTATATTTATTTTTTATTTTGATTTTCTGACATTGGTTTTAATTTTATTATTATTACTATGGTTCAGAGTTGTGTGTAATTGAATAATTGCATAAATGATTGGGTAAAGTAATAGTGTGACCAATCTTGAATCCAACGTGCTTTTAAGATTAAACTAAACTGTAGGATCCGAGTTGTAACTTGTAAGTGAGATTTTCAGAGTAATAAAAAAAATGGGTCTGTTATAATATTAGAATCAACGGCACAGTTTTTGTTTTGATAATTTTAGAAATAATAATAAAGTATATAACAATATTTTTAAAAATTTATAAATATAACAATATCTATGATAAATGTTGATAGACTCGTCTTCTATGGTGTATCATTAATAGATTTTGACACATATTTTTATATTTGTAAATTTTTTAAAATAGTGCGATATATCTAATTATTTTGTAGAAATTTGTTTAAAAATAGAAGAATTGGCAAATTATTACTACCCATAGCAAAATTATATCGATGGGATGTAATTACTTTTCATTTTCTTCTATTTATATAAATTTCCCTATTTGGAGAATTTTTAAAAAAAGAATAATTGACTTAAAAATATTTGTAATTTTTTGGAACATTTTTTAAAATAGAAAAATAAATTAAAATATTTACAAACTACAGCAAAATTTTGAATTCTATCACTGATAGTCTTCTATAGCATATCAATAACTATCAGTGATAGAATTTGCTATAGGTGGTAAATATTTTATAAAATCTACTATTTTTAAAAATTCTCCTAATTTTTTTTATATTTTGATAAATACATTTTCAAGTATTTAACTTTAAAATAATTCATTTTTAGAAAATTGGACTAAGACAACTACTCAAGATAGTTTTTAAGAGTATATCTTAAGACAAATGAGTTTAAATAAAAAAGAGTTTTTGAAAAACATTTTTTGTAAGTCAATCCAAACAAGTTTTAAATTATCATACTAAATTTAATTCTATTAAAACTTTAACTACAATAGTTCAAATATAAAACTTGTTACTCTAATATAATGTTTTTTTTAGTATAACAATTGTGGAAGGAGATTCGAGTCTCCCACTTTTGAATGAAAGATCATGTCAATTATTGTTCAACTAAACTCACTTTTGCTACTCTAACATTATGTTAATTCATTGATTTGCCTAAAAACTTAAGTTAGTTAGTTATAATTAAATTATTTATATCAACATTTTAACAAGTTGAAATGTTTCATCATGAATGAATATATGAGGATAAAAATAAATGTTAAAGTATAAAGTTAGTTTACAAACTTTGAGATTTTTGTTTATGAACTTTCAAAATTATCAATTTAGTCATAGAGTTGCGATTTTTTTTTAAACACAAAATTGCAAGCTTGAGATTTCATTAATATTATAACTTAAAATTAAATTCACCAAAGAATCTATTAGACACAAATGTGAAGGTTTAAAAACCTATCAAAACACTTTCAAAAGGTTTGAAACCAAATAAAGAAAAAACTTAAAGTTTGGAAGTAAACCTACAATTTAGTTCATAAATTTAACGGAATTCTTCTGTTGAGAACCTTTTGTACATTTTTACATATGTGCAGTGGTAATCTACATTAACATTTACAATCAATAACCTGAAAATTTGATGCTCCAAAACCATCTAACACAGAATATATTTCAGAAACATAGGGATGAGATTTATCACGAACCAAGAACTCATGAACAACTCCCTCAAGTTCAATCCAACTGCATCCTGGAACTTTAGTTAAATTTTGCTTTTTCATCGTCATTCGTACCTTGCTCACAGCACTCCACAGGCCGAGACGTGCGTAAATATTTGAAAGGAGAACATAAGAACTTGAGTTACATGAATCCATCCTCATAAGATGCTTGGCAATGAGTTCTCCAATGGTAAAATTTTCATGGTTTTGGCAAGCACTAAGCAAAGTCCGCCATATTATATCATTTGGCTCAATGGGCATCTCCTCTATGAATTTCAATGCTCCTTCAACTAGTCCTGCTTTGCCAAGGATGTCAACCATGCATCCATAATGTTGTAGCTTTGGCTCTAACTTGTGAACTTTTCTCATCAACTCAAAACAAATCAACCCTTCTTTAACCAGTCCAGCATGTGCACAAGCATTCAGCACGCCGATGAAAGTGATGCCATCTGGTTTCACAGAAAGCCTATGCATCTCCACAAGCATCCCAAAAGCCAATTTGCCCAAACTGTTTCTCGCCATTCCACTAATCATAGCATTCCAATGGTCGATACCCTTTTGATCAACACCATCAAATATCAATATGGCGTTTTCAATGCTGCCACATTTAGAATACATGTCAATAAGGGCAACAGCAACCTTTCCCATGACTGAAATGCCGTTTTCTAGAAAATAGTTATGCATACTTGCAGCCTTCTCAATGTGTCCTAACTGAGAAATGGCTGAAAGCGCGACCACTAGCGTTGTTTCATCAGGAGATAAGTTGCTTTGTCTTTGCATGTTATGAAAGATTTCTAATGCTTCTGTGTAATAACCATTCTGAGCATAGCCGGCCATTATGGTATTAAAAGCAACCACATCTTTGTCAGGCATTTCATCAAACAGGGTCCTTGCAACCCTAATGTCGCCCAATTTGGCATAACCATCGATCATATTGGACCAACTAATGACATCTCTTCTCGGCATCCTATTGAACAAACTATGAGCAAATTCTATGCGCCCACATTTGGCAAAACCGCCAATTATGGTGTTCCAAGAAACCAAATCTCTCTCAGGCATTTTCTCAAACAGTTCCAATGCTAACCCAATACCATCTTTTGTTTGTGCAAACCCCCCAAGCATTGAGTTCCAAGAGATTAAATTCTTGTCTTCCAATGGCATAGAATCAAACAACTCACGAGCCAAATCAATCGTCCCAGATTTCACATAACCATCGATCATCGAATTATACGAAACAGCGTCCTGCATTGGCATTCTGTCGAACACCTGCCGTGCAAACTCAATATCCCCACATCTCAAATACATAGCAATCAAACAATTAAGCAGAAACAAATTCGACCCAATTTCTAACTTCATCAACAACCCATGAATCTGTTTCCCTTCCTCCACCAAACACACACGAGCACATGCTTTCAGAATCAAAGAAAACGAAAACTTATCAACACAAAATCCATTCTCAAGCATCATACAAAACAATACCAGAGCTCGAACAGGTTCATTCCCATGCGAATACGATTTAATCACAGCATTCCAGAGAAACGGATCGTCATCGAGGTGATTCCGACGAATTCTTTGAACAGCATAGCGAGTGAAGAAGACGTAACGAGCAAATTCCACGAGCGGTTTGTGGGGGGAAGAAATGGAATTGAGAATGATTTTGGTTGTGAGTGACGAATTTTTTAAGTAGCCGGTTTTGATGATTCTGGTGTGGACTTGATTCACGTCGTTCTGAGTCTCGCAATGGCGGAGGAGAAGAAGGGTCGGCGGTGTTGAGGGCCATAAATGGCATGAATTTGCAGGAACAAGCATTAATTTGAACTTTCTTCTGCTATGAAGTTCGAGAAATCTTGAATCGATGAAGATTTTTGCTGATACTTGCAGTTGCCGATGGAGTTGGAGGGATTGATTGTCTTCGTCGCTTCCTCCTCCTAACGGTTTAGCAAACGACCATTCAGATTTTTTTAATTACTTATTTTTTCACTCTACTTATTTTCGAGAAGAAAAAAAAAAAAAAAAAAACTAAGAGAACACTAAAAACAAAATAAAATTTATTACAAAATTTTATATTTTGTGATTTTTTTAAAAAAAATTTTTTGACAACTTTTCTATTTTTAAAATTTTAAATAGATTAAGTTATAAAAAAATACTTATGAAAAATCATGAAAAATATCTTTAAACTTTTACATTTGTTTCAAATATACCGTTATACTTTTGAAGTTGCAATAGTACCTATGAATCTTTACAAATGTTTTAAAGATATTGTTGGAGTATAAATTATTTAGAATCTAAATGAAAATTAAGATATGAAAATGATGTAATAGATTATATATATAAAACGAAAATTTGAACACTAAATCGTTTTAGGTCATTGTCACAGTTCTAAAAGTTCCAATCACTTAATTTTTTAGAAGTCTTTTTTATTATTATTCTAAAGGTAGTTTTAAAAGGGTAAACAAGGGTAATTTTACTACATTTGAAAAAATCAAAGTGCTTTTAAAATAAAGGCAAAATTCATGGCTACTTTTTATAATGTAGTAATAGCAAGTGAGTATAAGATAGAAATTCATGTCGTTGGAAATGATTTGGGCCTTTGGCCCATAACAAATAGTGTATTTTGAGGATGGAAGTCTAACTTTTTTTTAAAAAAAAAATTACACAAAGGGACTATTTTCTAAAATATTGAAACTGATTACACAATATTGCAAAATTTATCAAACTCTTCCTAGACCCATAACAAAATATTCAATTAAAAGTTCAATTTTTACTTGAGAAATGTGTAAATCCACCAGAAATCAAGAAAAGATAGATTTAATCTTAGAGTAGTCAATTTTAATTTCTCTTGAAAACGTTAAAAAACAAAATTTAGAAGCCCATGATAACAAACACAAAAATTGTCAAAATTGACAAAAATAATAAAATATTCACAAAATATAACTAAAGAAATTATATTCTATTAATAATAAACATCAATAAAATTTTACAGTTAGAAAATAAGAATAAAAGAATTTGATAGGATAGTGTATAATAAGAAAGTGGGAAATGTGGAAGGAAATGGTTAGCTTGAAGAAGCCAATAGTGAGTCAAGTTTTTCAAAATCGGCAACGAAACGCAATCTAACGTAATGGATAAAATCAGACTTTTAGTTTAGGAAGCCCTAATGGGGAAAGAAAGAAGAGGAAAAAGGGTTGGATTTTAGCCTCATTCTCCATGCCTTTAATTTGGACGCTACTACGACCTTGATAAAAATTAAAGTCAACAAAAATATGTACGGCTTTCCCGCTTTTCATTAATAACAACTCTTCCAAATTCTTCTCCCATTCAATCATATGACGTGCTCGCCCCTATTATTCTATATGAAAATTTATCCTTTTAATTGATAGATTTTAACGAATACGTGTGTTTGGTTCGGTTTTAAAATTATACATTTTTTATTCTCAAGTTTATAAGAGTAGATTCATTTAGTTCTCGAATTTTCAAAATGTGCATTCTTAGTTTCTGATTTTTTTAAAATAAGTTTATAAGGCCCTTCAAATAATGTAATATATTTGTTTTAAATAATTATATAATATTTTAAATTTAAAAATAAACCATACTTTTAGGACCTTATAAACCTATTTTTAAAATTGAAGGACCGAAAAGGTACGTTATTTTGAAAACTTAAAAACCAAATGGATCTATTGTTATAAATATGAAGACTAAAAATGTTTATTTTTAAAATTTTGGGACCAAAAGCATATATTCATCAAAATTTATGAACTTAAAAAAAAAAGTAGTTTTCACTCTACTAAACTAACTTTGATTTTTTATATATATATCAAAGTTAATTATTCAATCATCATAGTAAATTCCCGTTATTTTAAATAACAAAACTGATGAAAATATTTACAAATATAGCAAAATTAATTATTTACTAAAAAAAAATATCTACAAAATTGGAGTATTTTCAAATATAATAAAATATAGTAAAATTTTAAGAACAGTTATAGACGTCCTTAAACAATACTAATTATGATTTTCTTGTTAACTCATATATATAGTTAACAACACAATCATATTTACACGCATCTTTTGTTTGCCAAGTACTAATCCTATACCGAACTAAACCCTAATTATAATTAGTAAAAAGACTTTTAATTCTAGACTAATTAATTATGGAGCGCTTCATATGTGGGGTAGGAAACAAAATATCACGTCAAAATTATATTCAAAACCATGCAAGAAAAAGAAAAATCTGGAAGAAGGACTCGATTTACACGTAGCAGCTAAAGGAACACGTATGATTAAATGTTCTTATATACATATATTACACATACTTGTAAATAAGGTCTTACTACTCTAAAAATTTGTGCCTCTATGTCACGCATGCATTGGCCGTTCATTGTTTGTCTCTAACATAAAGTTTGGATCCACCCATCCATAAAAGTCTTTGATCGTTCTTCCTCGATTATACAGCTCAATTTTAAGTGGATAATATTCGTCCAATAATTATAATCTACAACTGAATTAGAACCACAGAAGCAATCGTCAATAATAATCAGTTAATTAATTTCAAACTAAATACTTCTTTGTCATCACACAAATAGAATCAAAGTTGTAGCAAGCTAAGGCCCACACTATTGCCACAACAATAAATGGAAGAGAGAAATCAAAGTCTCTATTAATTATTATTGAAGATTTAACCCTAACTAATTACATTAGTAGTGATCCTAAATTTTTTTCCCACCATCCATTTAATTTATCAAATTCTAAAAATAAAATAAAGTTTATGGATTATTGTCCATACATATATATATATATATATATATACCCCACTTGTAGCTCAAATAATTAATATAAATGTTACCCCATTAATAAATTATTACCCACTTACATATTAAATAAAAATAACCTAATTAACTCCAACATAATCTTTAGCCCAATGATGACAAAATGTGTTATAAAAATATATGTCAATTTCAAGCAATGGTGGCACCAATAGTAAAGTATTTAAATGTAAATATCTTTTCTAATGCAAAAGGAAAGAAACCTAAAGAGATAACACAAACAACAGCTTTTGTAAGAGATCACCTTATCACTAATTACAAACGACTTATAATTAAAAAAAAATTATATATATAAATATAACTCAACATATGATATATAGCTCATGGAGAGCAATTACATTTGACTAATTTTAAAATATCATTTGTCAAAATGGGTACGGAATACCCAAAATAAATAAATAAACCAAAAACAATTATTTGCATAAAAGTTATTTTCAAAAAGTTCAACTCTTTGGAAAGAAAACAAAGAAACATAAACATTTTTTTAACTTCATTGGTGAAAATCTTACGCAAAACTTATAATTCGTGTAAATTGAATTTTTAAACAGTCATTAAAGAACTAATCTAGATTCTAAGTTCTTAATTTGTTTGATACGATTTCTCATGTTTTTATCTAATGATCCATTTTATACTATGGACACTTGAAAAACACGAGAAATTAGTATGCATTATTAATGATTTTTAAGATAAACTTGTGATAAATGATCTTCAAGTTCGTACAATTTCAAAGTTTAAGATAAATTGATTTTTCCTAAAGTTTTCGTTTTTATTTTTTGAGATATTTTTGAGTTTTGATAATTAAGCTTATAGATTAGGGAAGATATTAGAAAAATACATTATGGGACGTGGCTAATTAGTTTATAATTATATTGTTATTTTGTTTTTAATTCTCATCTTATGCCCATAGAAATAATTAAGCATTCTAATTTGACAGATAAGGTATTAATTTTAAACTATTTTGATGATCTCTGCCTTTTTTTTTCTTGTTTTTTTTTTAATTTATTGTTGAGCAAAATTTTATTTTTCTTTTAAAAAAGAATTAACTAATTAAGTTGACTTGTTCAATCATAATATAGCTAACTTTGTTAATATTGAAAGCTCTATATTAAAAATATCGACTTGGCTGAGTCAAATGTAAAGGTAAGATTTTGTAATTATATTGTTGCAACTTTTCTCACACAATTTACTAGTCATTAATTTGATTTTTAAAAACTAAGCAGGCTTTTTTCTCCTTTTCCTTTACATATTTCTCGAGTAAAATAGTCAAAATCTACACGTAGAAAAACTTAAACCAAATGATTATTAAATAATACCTAAATTTTTTGCATAATAATTACTAATTCCATAAAATAACAAACAACATATACATGTATATATACAACCACCGATAAATACATACACAAGCTATTGACAATTGATAGTATATACAGTACTTATCAGTTGAGATATGTTCATATTGACACTCGTAAATAAAAATTTTATATATTGATCAATCCATTAAATGAATGTATAACCTCAAGTATATGATAGAAGTATATGATGTCAATTATGCACATTTTGGCTACTAAATTAGCCCGACCCAAATAATCATCAAATATATAAATATCTTCTTTTTAGTTGTAATAAAATATTTTTAAAAAAACAATGTTTTTTTCTTCTTAAAAAGAAAAGATTTTTTTAGTATACTATATGAAACCATGATTTTTTAACTCGCAATATAATGAAAATATAAAAGAAATATAAATCTAGACCACATGAAATTAATTAATCATAATGCATTTTAAATTAGAGCTTGATAGATTTTTCTCAAAGAAATTGATAGATTCTCTCCATTTTTGTTTTTTTTTGGTTGGAAAGTGATAGATTTAATCTGTACTGTTTTCAATTAATAGTCTATAACATACACAGTTATAATAACGTAACGCTTTTTGGGCTGTGTATTTTATTTTTTGGAAGACTTTTTGTTTAGTGTTGTTTCAAAAACGGTTTTAAGTTGTTTTGTAATGCAACTAGAGACGTGTTTGACTTGCTTAAACCAAACCCCATCATCTCATCCTCATCACCATTCCCTTCGTTCTCTCTATTTGTCTTATCTTTTTTTTTTTTTATTAATCCATACATTTTATTGTTTTTATCTATTCAATTGTGTATAGATGTGTATTTTATTATTTTAGAAATTTGTCAACAAAATATTAAAGTAGTGTAATAAATTTTGTTTTTTTTTATTGTTTTGTTAGGTGGAGTATAAATAGTTTGTTGATTTTTTTATTTTTTTAAAAAAAATCTTTAATTAATTGAATTGATTGAGATTTATTATTTTAAATGATAAAACTGCTAAAAATATTTATAAATATAGTAAAGTGTCGAAGTTCTATTTACAATGAATTATATAATAGGCTGCAATAAACTATCATCTATGTACATCTATTATGACATATAATGACACTATTATGATATACATTGACATAGACAATGATTTACAGTTAATAAACAGTGATATTTTGCTATATTCATGAATATATAATTTGATTCGTTTTATTTTATTATATTTATAGCATAATCTCGAAACCAAGGATCTAATTTTCACAACCCACATATTATATATTCTTAAAAAAAATAATTAAACTTTAGAAAAGTTAATAGGGTAAATTTTGTTTTTAACAAATTTAATGCTATAGTTTCGAGTACATATAACTTTAAAATGAGTATGGTTTAACACCACATAGATAGAGACGAGCGTTTAGGGTTTAGGGTTGATACGAGCATATAGCTTTATTTTTTTTAAGGATTTCGTGTAAGAGAATCCCACAAAAAACACCATGTTATCCAACAATCTTTTACCCAATAATTTCTTTTAAATTCTTGATGTCTCTCCACTTGTAATACTGTTTTGATCTCTATTATTCAATAAGATTATATCTTTATCACAAAAGAAAGAAAAAAAAAACAAAGATTAATTAAAGATAAGTGTTGGGCAAGTGAATATTAGACTAAAAAATATAAAAACCTCATAACAAAATTGAAAATCCAGAGGCAAAAATTAAATAAAATTGAAAAACAAAAATAGAGTTTTGAAAGTAATTAATGATTAAAAAATAACATACTTAATTAAAAGTTTATTGAAGAAAAAACGAGACATAAGCATCTATTTTATTAGACTCAATCGTTTTAGAAAAATGAGATTTAGACATCTAATTTTATTAGATAACAATTATTATCTAATGAGATTCGAACTATTACCTTAAAAAATAGTAATAATTGTATTGTATATTTTATTTTTATAGAATTGACCTATCAACTATGGTCTTGTTAAAAGATCTCCAAAATTATATATAGCCACCATATTCAACTCAACCATAATTAAAACTTTGATATACAATTCTAGAGTAATCAAAATCCAACTTCACAAACATTGATTAAAGATTTGAAATTTAAGTTTAGGTAGACATTCAAATTATAAACTTATCAATTTTAAAATTAATTAGTTGCTAATGAAAAATTATTGGTACTTAAAAGTCTCCACAAGACCTAATAAACTTCATGTTTGATAATAGTACAATAAAAGGGTTTTTTTTTTTTTTTTTTTTTAGCTTCATACCAAAATTAGTGCAAATATACAATACAAACTTTGAAGTAATTAAAATAAATAAATAGGTAATTCCTCAAAATTGTTCCACTAAGAAAGATAAATTATTTATACATTTTTTTTCCTTTTCTGAAAATAATCTAGAACAAAATTAAAACTAATTTCACACAAAAAATGATTAATGTATGTTTAGTGTTGATTCAATACATCTTATTTTTTAAAGTTATTTGACCTTAAAATTACAATTTTATAGTCATTTAGAGGAAGATTAAGTAACTTTGACATTAGCATTTTAAGTAATTTTAGATATTTAGTTAAGTCATCAATTATTTTTTAAGTTTAACTTTAACTACTTTTTAGAAAACTATATCCAAATAATACCGAACCATTTAAAGATTAATAATTTAAGTTAAATTTGTTAACAAGAATTTAACTTAATTAATTGATATCTTTATATACTACATGGAGAGAGTTTATGATCCAAATCCACACCCTCAACGTGTATCTTCAAAAACAAAAAAAAAAACAAGAACACCAACCACAAAGCTAAACAAGAGTTACAAATTTAACCATCTAATAATGTATTTATAGAAAAACAACATTAAGAAAAGCATTATTTTATTAAAATTAATAAATTCACAGAGAATTTTACACTCTTTTTGTATTAAATAATTAGCAGATTGAAATACTCTTATCAAATCCTATGGTCAAGATTGCAACACCTAAATCAAAATTTATAATCCTCAATGATGTTCTTATTTATAAATGATAGAATCACAAATCAAACCAATTTCCTCATTATCAAAATATATATATATATATATATTTTTTTTAAAAAAAAAAACGATATTATATTTTTTTTTTTTTTTTTTTTTTTTTTTTTTTTTTGAAAAAGACCGTAAACTTGTAATTGGGAATGCTCCCCTCTAAAGTCAAAAAATGTCAATAACCCATTACGCAAGAAAAAGTACTTTTACCATGATCTCTCTCTATTTTTCTTTTTTCTCTTTTTCTTTTTCTTTCCCATACAATAATCTTAGGTTTATTGCCTATCCATATTCTCAGTGCAAATGTCAAC
Source organism: Cucumis hystrix (assembly GCA_025688845.1). Taxonomy (NCBI): domain Eukaryota; kingdom Viridiplantae; phylum Streptophyta; class Magnoliopsida; order Cucurbitales; family Cucurbitaceae; genus Cucumis; species Cucumis hystrix. Next base: position 1,644,976 of record CM046888.1, on the reverse strand, counting down.
TCCCATTATCAAAATTAAAATAATAAAACTCCCATTAAAAAAAAAAAATCTCTTCTCTCTTCTCTCTCCATCTCTCTCTCTATATATTTATATGTAAAGAAAAAAACCAAATTCTCATCCCCTTTATTCTTCAAAATCAAATAGAAAAGAGAAGGCTGAGAAATTATGAAGCTTGTTTGGTCACCGGATAGAGCTTCCAAGGCATATATCGACACAATCAAATCAGTAAGTTCATTTCAATTTTTCATGAATCATAATAATAATAATAATAATCTTTATACGATTTTCTTTTTTAACATTAAATTAAATTACCTTTTTTCTTCAGTGCGAAATCTACGGCGAATTCGGCGTAGCGGAGCTTCTCTCTGCCATGGCCGCCGGTTGGAACGCCAAACTCATCTTCGAGACTTGGTCTGATGGTGGTCCAGTAGCAACAAGCGTCGGCCTCTCCATCGCCGCCGGACACAGCGGCGGACGCCATCTCTGCATCGTCGCCGACGAACGGTCAAGATCGAAGTACGTGGAGGAGATAAGGAAGGCCGGGGTCACATCGCTACCGGAAGTGGTGATCGGGGACGCAGAGGCTGTGGCGGCGGAGACGGAGGGTGTGGATTTTCTGGTGGCGGATTTTAGGGGGAAAGATTTTGCTAGGGTTTTGAGAGTTGTAAGGGTTAGCGAGAGAGGAGCAGTTTTGGTATGTAAAAATGCATGGGAAAGAACTGTTTTGGGGTTTAGATGGCAAGGGGTGCTTCGGAGAGGGACACGTGTCGTTAAGTCCGTTTTTTTGCCGGTGGGCCGGGGATTGGAAATTGCTCATATTGGAAGCGCCGGTGGAAGTTCGAACTCGGCGGTGATTGGTAGCCGTTGGATCAAACGTTTCGATATACGGTCAGGAGAAGAACACGTGTTTCGTGAATGAGATCAAGGAAGCGGATGGAATCATGGAAGTGGAAGAGAGATTTCTTTTTCCTTTTCTTTCTTTTCTTTTCTTTTCTTTTCTTTCTTTCTTTTTGTTCCTTTTATTAAATATAATAAAGATTAAAGAATGTAGACACGAATGTAAATTACATGTATTGATCACGATTTTGAAAGTGAAACAATTAGAATCCAATCCCCCATAGTATATTCAAACTGTTAATTGAACAATATTAGTATACCCTTTACTTTAGATTAATAAAACAAAGAGAAAATCATGATACGATCAAAGCAGCACCTAAGAATCTACCCTATTCCAATCACGATGATAAATCGAAAAGATGTTAACGTTGTAGTAGAAGAATTATTCATGTTACTCTTATTTAATCATCTTAACAATAGAACGAAGGGCAATTTGTGTTAAATAACATTATTAATCAATGAGGAAAAGCTATGGGTATGTATGTATACAGCATGCAGCTTGCTAACAAAATAATTAACTGCTAATAACAGAAATTAGTTAGAAACTAATTATAAAACTGATCATATTTATACAAAAGACCTACATACTCAATAGACATTGAAAGAGTGATGATTTGAAATTTTGCAACATTCAACAATGATTCTATAATAAAAATTGATATCTGCAGGTAGCTATTATATAAACTCAATCTTAACCAAAAGGCTGAGAAAGAATAACTATTTTAAAAGTATTCTAGATCAAATGATTATGAATGTGTATTAACAACTGAAAGATTTGTAATTCGTAACTAAAATATTTTTCTTTTTTGTATAGAAATTTGGGTAGTTATTAGTTATATTAGATATAACTATATTTGATCATCAATCAAATGTTTTATGTCAATCTTAAACACAGAGTTATAAGACAGCTCTATTATTATTGCATAAAGGAATTGGTAATTTATGTCCCAATACTACTTTCATATAAAAATATATATAGTCGTTTTTGTTAGTACTTTAGTGAGACCTAATATTTTATGTAAATCTGAGTTTGTATTTAACTGAGGTTAATACGTTGAATTTATATTTGAAACTATCAAACCGAGTAATAGTTTGTTTTTAAGTTAGTTTGAATTTAGAGTCGTTTTCAAATAATATAGTAAAATGAATCCATATATTTTATAAAATTTCATACCTATATTATAATTAATAGTCATTAATAGACTTCTATCTATGTATATTAATGATTTGGCGATCAATTAATTAGAATATGATATTTTAACATATTTACAAATATCATTTTTAACAATTTTATCATTAATATAAAAATTATAATAATACATATGTAACCCGAGTTTATATAATTATATATGAACCTCATTTTATATATATTAATACCACATCATGATTTTTATAAAATCTAAAAAATAAATCTAGCTCAAGTTGATCAAAACTTAGGCCTTTATAAAAAAATCAGCATAATTATATAATACAGAAACTATAAATATTTTAAATAAATAGAGACCATATATAAATTAAAATTTTCCAAAGTTAAGCTTATCTACCAAAAAAAGAAAAACATAACTCAGAATCCACCTTACCTAACGATATTTAACACGTGTTCTATACCCAACAACTAATAATTAATTGCTTGGAATTAATCGGTAAAATAGTAGCTTGTAGGTAGTTAGCAATATGGAGGACCAAATTTGACAATTATAGGTTTTATTTTCTTCATATTTCCTCTTTCACGTCATTAGGGTGAGGAGTGATCGTGATAAACCGAAAAATCAAATTGATAGATCAAAATCGACTCGATCGAAGATAAGGAAAATTTTGGTCAATGTCGGTTTGAAAAAAAAAAACTAAAATGATAACATTTTAAAAAGTTTAAAAGGTTTGATTTGTGCAGTTTTATAGTTGGAATGAATGTTTGCTACACTAGTGGTTTGATCGAAAAATCGACTATGAATATAATATGATACTTTGTATGAGGGTATACATGAAATTTTTCCTTGCAACAATTTGCTTTATCAATCCATTACTTATGAGTTGTTGACTATGACGCCGGTAAGGATAAAGTATATTTTGTTTTTTTTTTGTTCTTTCTTCCCTTGTTTTTGTGAAATTTTAAAATCAAATCCTACTTGATGTAGAAGAAAAGCAGATGAAATTTGTCGTTTTCCTTACCCAAAATATTATAAACACGTAATTTTTAATTTGACATTATTGATAAATATTTGGTGATAATTTATTAAGAAAAGTATTGAGTTCTTTTAAGTACTATTTTTGTAACGCTGCATAGTGAATGTAATTTTTAGGAAATTTTCATAAAATTTCTAATTGAGACACAAAAATTGATTGAATTTGTCATTCTAATGCATGAGTTTAGGGTTATGGGTTGTATGAGTTTTTCCGTTAGGAAGCTAGAATGTAATCTATGTTAGTGGGAATTACAGAGGCGTTGAAATTGAGAATTACAGAGGCATTGAAATATGTGTCGAATTGAGGACGAAACAAAAAATATGACAATAAAACGTGAAAACAATAAAGAAAATATAGAGTTCAATAAAGAAAACATAAGGTTCAATCGAGAACTGTCAAACATCAATTTGTTGTTGCATTCGATTTCCTTCCAATGCAATAAAAGCTAACAGCTATTAAGAACTAATCAACGTTTCCAATATTTTTTAAAATATACATAAAGATATTACATTATTATTTATTAATCTTGGTCTGGATACAAATAATTCCCATTGGAATCATAAGTTAATTTGAGGATAAAAACAACTCAATTATTACTCTAAATTTCAAAATTTTTTTACCAAAAAATATCTTCAATATTGTATTTTATTAATATGTTTCTAAAATCAAGATATTGATATTTAATCTAAAGAGTTGAAATCAAGCCAAAAATGATACAAGGAGAAAAACCTGTTGATTTTGATTGAATGGACCAATATAGTCGGTTGCAAAAAATTCAATTTTAGTGTTATTATTTCTAATTTTCCTAAACCTAAAATGTCATATCACTTAAATTTCGATACCGACCCAAATCAAACCCGAAGCAGAAGATGATCGAACCATCAACTTTGAAACGACAATTTCTTTCCACGGTTAGTGACAGGAACAGAATGTTTACAACTTTGGGAAAGAGCAAAACAAGAGAAGTCAAGGGTGGAGGAGCAGAGATTGCCCATCATCTGTGGTATCAGCAACTATAAAAACAAAGGGTTACAGGGAAAAAAGCATATAACACACTTTGGAAACATTTGCTATTTCCCCATTGATATCCCAGGGTTCTCCGACCACCATTGCAAAAACACGTTATTTTAGAACAAGTAACAAACTCAAGCTAACCCAATTACTTTGAAACCTGTTCACATTACGCATATTGATCGGCTTCGTTATACGACACCCTCTCTCCCTCTCCCTCTCCCTCTTCCTCAGCCAGTGGGGGACGAATGCAGTTGAGCTAGAATTAGCAGTAAGATCAAGATGTTATTTTAGAGAGAAGGCTGAAGATCGTGTTTGGTTTGGCTGGGGATTCCATGTTTCCCTTGCACGATGGCAAAGTTGATGGGTTCGCTTGAGGGCTTCCTAGAACTCCTGTGATTCTAACTCAGGCTTCGATGGGTACTCGAGACCTTGAAGTGCTGGCATTCGTCGCAAATCTTCATCTGAATAAGCTGGGATCAACCAATAGCGCTTGTCCATCCCAAATACCTGTATAGTGTAATATAATGTTGCGTAATTAAGAAGCTTGCACAATACGTACTTCAAACTCCCTAATATAATTTCATTACAGATTTTTATCCGACACAAGGACAGTGCGGAAATGAAAATTCAATTTGTTATATTTAACGAACCTGTTCAAAGTTTCTCTTCCGACCAAGGTCATACCGCCATTTAGGGGTCGTTTTCTTCTCATAAGCCTGTATGAACAAATTTTCATCAGCATTCAGATGTGTCAAATCAGATTTCAACACAGGAAAGTTTGACATTTTAGTTCCTTTTAGCTAACATGTAATGAAAATATTTAGAAGCTCATCCATCCCTATTCTAGTGTGCCCGAACCTATAAAGAGCTTGCCGCTGCTGTTTTGTCGATACTTTCTAAAGTTGTCTCCTTATTTTTTTCAATTAGCTTTATGGATTACATATTCATGAAAACAAGTAAAATTGTTTTCCCATTCAAATTTGGGCATATATTAGAGATCCCAAAATGGATTTCAAAACTAAAGCAGAAACGTATTTTCCAAAACAACCTGTCCCTAGCTACCTTGTGCAACATTAACATTTCGATTTTCAGAAATTTATGGCCAAAACAAGCGTACAAAAAGATGGTACCTCAATTGTTGTAGTATTTGCAGCCACCAGCGATATGTGCATGATCAAGAACCCCATAACACTCAAAGCAAATGCCAGATTCAAGACTGAACGAAGAAGCAATAGTCAAATACTCGTAGAAAGCTAATAATAAAAAAGGTAAGGAATGCACGTTGAGCAAGCTTACCGAAGGCGATAAAGGTCGTAGCAAGGGTACTGGGTGTTCCAGGTATCTCTCCTTCACTAAAGAATGCAATAAAGTGTGGCAACAGAGACAATGTCACAACACTCGTCTCTAGAAATGTGTACAGCTGCAAAGGTAAAGATGAAAGATCAAGAAATGGTAATAATAATGTCATAAGAAGTCGAGCAATAGCCATACCAGTGGAAAACAAGAAGACTTTCTGTTATCATAAACTTCAAAATTATAAAATCATGATCTCCAAGGAACTTCAAGAACATCTCATTGTAATAGAAGGAATTAGATCAAACTTCACCATGTTTTATAATTTTTTAAGAGATAAACAAAGTGTGCTTTACTAATTTTATGAAAATAACACAAGTGATCAAGAACACAATGCAAAACGATAACCTAAATCCAACAGGTGCAGCATCCTCGAGCAATTAACACCATTTTTTACACGAACCAATTGCCATTTTCTAGCACTGTATGAGTCCTATGTTTCACTAATAATTTGCTTAGGAAATGGCTTGTTGGCTTGTATCCGATTATCTTAGCAAGTTAATAATGAAATAACATCACCCAGGCATTGGAAAGAAGATTTCTATGCCCAAATAAAATGTAAAGAATCAATTTGGAGAAGAGTAAACATACCAGAAACAGAAGGAAGTATTTGTAATTCAGAGCCCCAACACAATTAACGACCCACACACAATGATGGTCCATCTTCAGTACGCATCGTCCACCTGAAAACCAAAATGAAAAACGTAAATATCTACCCAAATAGGCAACAACATAAGACCTATACGCTAACTCAACAGAAAAATACGAAGTACCAAACACTTGCTACTCACAAACAGAACAGTGATGACAGCGTGGTGGTTTCAGGTGATTGCATTTTCGACAATATCGTATTCTTTGATTTGATAGCTCCGGATGCAAAATGCTAAATTCCATTGTATTCAACGGGTCGCCTTCCGCTCGTTCTTCATCAACAGCAGGTCTCCAATTGGGCGGAACACTACCCGGATCAGTCAAAACAACAGAAAAGTAACTCCATAGCAGCATCACCAACTGCATAACATCAAAATACCTTCACCTTTAAAATTTCTCAGCTTTATATCGAATACCGAAAATCAAACCGAACCCCTTAACTATTTCCAACATCACATCAAAAGGAAGAGACAGAGATAGAGAAATTAAATATTTTTTTTAAAAAATAAATAAGAACAGAAGTTGTTCGATTCCAATTTCCACAGGAAAGCAATTTTATATAATAGAAAGATGAATTCGATCTTTACCCAACAAATGAACTCCACTTTTATCGAATATTTAACAAAGAGGATTTGAGATAAATAAAGACAAATTGACTGTAACATTTAGACCGACAGAGATTGTTAAAGTGGATAAAAAAAACGAAAGAAAACAAGCCAAAACAAGGGGCTATGTTATTTATAAAGCAGCACAAGAACAAGAATCGGGTAAATAATAAATTCCAAACAGAGAAATACGAATGAAAGATTATAAAGAAACGAAATTAAAAGGCCAAATTTACCAAACAATGGAAGGAGATCAAAACGGCAAGAGCAATGAGAGAATCGAGACCGCCATCGTAGAGAGCGGGGCCGTAGTTGGTCAAAACGACGGCGTAATAGGTGACACCGACAACCCCAAGAACCAAAAGGATCATGATCGAACCAAGACCTCGCAAGGCCGTACAGAACTTGAAGACATTCCAAGCCATGGCCGGTCCAGATCTATGCATAACTTGGGGAAATTAGCCGAAACAAGTCGCCGGAAAATTATCGAAGCCGAAACGCTGCCGGTTCCGGCGGCGAAATCCGACGGAGGCCTCGTCGTGATCCGAGAGTAGCGAAAAATCAGCTGGGGTTGTCAAGATTATGGGGGGAAAAACAAAAAAGGGAAATGGAAGTCAGTGGAAAATCGGAAGATTTCGATGTTTTTTGTTTTTTGTTTTCTGTTTTTTTTTTTTTCCCCTTTTCTGTTTTTGTTTTTCGGTGTTTCGCTTTCGTGGAGACTACAAATTTAAGAGCGAAGGGAAAGGGATCGAATTTAGCGTATCGTTTTCTCGGAATTTAGACAGAGGAGAAGATGAGATGATGGGGTCTCGATTCCACGGCGAAAAAGTGAAGAAAAAAAATAGGAAATTAAATAATTTCATTTTTCTTTTTCTCTTTTTTTTCTTTCCATTTTTACAATTTTTAGTCTTTTCTTTTTATTTTAATAATAATATACCTTCAACTTATTTAATTATTCCTACACTCAAAGAAGAAGAAAAAAAAGTGAAAAGTAATTCCGTAGACATTTTGTGTGTTTGGTTGGATTAAACCCTTTAAAACCACTTTTAAAAGCACAATCATTTCACACACATATTTTAAAATAAATTTCTTACTAACTTCCCCTAAAATTAGTTATTTTTTAATTTTGTTTTGTTCTCTAAAGTTAAATTTTTCTTCACTTATCTACTTCTTTTTTGCTAATCAAATATATTATTTAACGAAATTTTTTAAAAATAACAATTTTTACAAAAATATTTACTACTTATAACAGATTCTATTATCACTTATAGTGATTGAAAACTATCGTTGATACAATATATATAAATAAGGGTTATAAAGAAACGAAATTAAAAGGCCAAATTTATATCCAATACATTATATCATTATACATTGATAGAATTCAAAATTTTGCTATAGTTTGTAAATATTTTAATTTATTGTGCTATTTTTAAAAATGCTTCATTATTTAATTGTCATTAGTTTTTTTTTAAAGGAACAAAACACCATAAGAGATATTTTTCAAATTCCAAATTGAATTTTACCCATCACTAGTTAGCAAAATTGCCCAAAATTATTTGGTAGATTATAATAATCTCAAACTCAACCCTCTAATTTAACTAATTTTAAAAGTCTAAGCTTTATAAATAAATTATAAATTATATTTCTTTATATAAATTTAGATGGTTGAAATGATCCTCTGTTAGGTAATTCAAGGTTATTAAAACATTGCAATATGTTCTAGAGAAATTAAAAAAAAAAAAAAAAAAAAAAAAAAAAAAAAAAAAAAAAAAAAAAAGCAAAACAAACCATGAAAAAATGCCACATTTTCTCTTAAAACCAATATAAAAATTTGTCTAATATATTTCCACCACTTCAAATATAGCAAAATTAATTAATATATTTACAAAATTTTAGATTTTATAGACACTTATAGAAATATTTTATTAATTATGCCATTTTTATTCCCTAATTCTGGTTAGATTTGTGGAATTTGACCCTTAAATTCATCCTTGGATTCCTAAATACTAATTCAAGAAAACTAGGATTTTTTTTTGGTTCACACTCAGTTTATATATATACATATATATATTGGAGTAAGTTTAATTATAAATTTCAGTATTTTCTAAAATTCATATTTTATTTTTAGTCTTTGTCGTTTAATTGAAACATTATTTTAGTATTGAAAGTGGTTTATGAATAAAATATATAGTTATATTTCATTCCTATTTTGACCATATGAATTTTTGTACTTAATTATAATAAGATGTATCATAGACCCAGCAAGGTGAGTAAATGAATTGAAATAGGTGATATAATTTGGAGCTTTTGATATACACCAAACCCTTAGAAATAAATATCAAATATGTCAAAGTCTATAAATTAAGAAGAAAATAAAAACTTAGCAGATAATACTGTTAAAAAATATTTATAAATATACACTTTCATAAACATTTATTCTATCAACATCTACCTGCATTTATCAATGATATTTTTTTATAATTATAAATATTTTAACTCATTTTGCTATATTTGAAAATCGGTATTCTTAAAAATTAAAAAATGCAATACTTAAACAAGACTTTGAATGAAACTAAAAGTTTAAGATAAAGGTTGGCTCAACCTCTATGGACACTCCTTAGAAAAAGTTTCTAATAATTTATCAAGGAAAAAGTTATTTATTAGTGGAAAGAAAAAAGAAAAAACTTTTTATTTTTATTAAGATAAATTATAAAAAAGAGAATATTTGACAAAATATTTACCATCACTTTTGCCCTTTAGTAATTTTGCTCAATAAAATATAAATAATTTATCATTTTTTTATTTTTAAAAAACCCTTTTATTTCTATTATTTTATAGGAGTTTTTGCAAAAATAACAAAAGAATTTATGATAACGGAGTTCATGTCACAACATATTCCAAATTTACTAAAGTAGTAAATTTAAAAGTGATGATCATCTGATAGTCCTATGATTACCGTTCGATAGCCCTTTGATAACCCTATAATTATCAATATCATTAATTTTGTCATATTCGCAATATACAAAATATTGGTGTCACGAGTTATTTTTTTCAAATGTTTTTGTCATTTAATGCAATTTCCCTATTTTGTGCCTATAGGTGAGAATTTCAACATATTTTTTTAGTACAAATATATATATAATATATATATTTATAACTTTTAACTCCCAAACCCTTGCCTAAGTTCATTAATTAATGCTTAAACTATAAGAAAACAAATATGATATTTCGTGCAAGACACGTTATTTTACAAGGGGAAAATGATGAATAATAATACTAAAAATACCCACATCCACATTGTTGGATTTCAACCTTTCCCCTCCTCATTGGCGGTTCATATTCAATGCATCATTTATTTTATTACATTGAACTATTTGTTTGTTTGTATATATAAATCAAAAGTCATAAGTAACCTTAGAAACACAAATATGTGACTTCTTAATTATATCCCTACTCTCTAAAATACTTTTATATTTCCATTTCTTGAATTGTTTACAAGACTACTTGTGAAAAATCAGTACTATTAAATAATAAAAATATATCAACGTTTAAATTCATCAATCGGTTAGCACCTACCCATCTTAAAAAATATATATATATATAGTTTAGTTAAGTTAGACCAAATCTTTTATTATGAAACAATCAATAGTGGATTCGTGATTTTATGTTGAGAATATCGTCACACAATTTATATTATGATGAATATTGAAATGGTGAACAAAGCAAAAGCTAACTGTACTTGAAGTTTTTGTTTTTCGACTATGTGGCTTGAAGATCATTCCAAATAAGTGAAATCTATTGTTCTTTTTTTTATTGTTGTTGTATTTTAAGTTTTGTTCCTTACCTAGTTTTTCACCTATCAACTTTGGCTAATTTAATGAAAATAAAGTTTGCACAAATTAAAGTTTGGTTGTTAGAGTACAAATTTGACCATTAACTATAGTAAAGTTTATGAAAAACTAATAAAAAAATGTTTTTATGTGAGTTTTTTACTAAATCAATCAAGTGTGTGACAATATATTTTATAATACATTATGTATGTGGGTGAGAAAATTGAACGTTTAACTTTAAAGTTAAGTACAAGCGCTATTGTTGAATGTGTTTTTCAATAATATATCGTACCGCTTCAAACATTTGTTTTTGTCTATGTTGATACAACTCATTTATTTGAACTTCTAACAATATACACAATCTTTGTTGTATTCATTTTTTTAATCATACATCATAGAAATTTGTCTCTCTGGTTTGTTTAGTGAATATTTGTTCGTTAAACTACGTTTATGTTAGTGGTATTTATTTATTGTTTTCTAGAGAATGTTAAAATTAAAAAAAAAAAATTAAAGAAATGTACATGATACGATTGGAATGAACTATTCTTACGTAGTTTACTAATTATTTTAAGTACAAACCATTTTAGGTCATTTGTTAAGTGAATTGTAATATTCGCAATAAGGAAGTAATATTCGAGATTTATCATTTTGAATCGGAGAATGAGATAGGGGGCCAAGAAGATGATGAAAATAACTCGGTCTCTTGTCATTTATTATTATTAATTGTAATTTATTATCTTTTAAGTACATTCGAGAGAGAAAATATTTGAACTCGAGACTTTGTCCTCAAGAATTGTCAGTTGAGTAAAACTCAAGTTGGCTGTAATGAATTGTTATTAGTACACAAATTATTAGTTTGTTAGTATATTAATTATTTTCATACATATTAAGTTTGAAAATGCATTATTTAATTTACTATTTAAAATAAAAGTTCATTTTGTAATTTGCATATGAACTCATGTATAATTTTTTTTTAAATTCATTTTTATTTTATAATTCAACATGTGGGAGAGATCTAAACATTTAATTTTATAAAATTTGATAAATGCAATTGATGTAAATGTCTACATTGGAACTTACATTAGCCTTTTAACATTGGTATTGTTTCGGGACATTAAATTAACTTAGAAAATAAACACTAAAATGACTGTTGGTTAAAAATTGTGATGTTCGACTACTTTAAACCGTCAACGCCCTACTAGGCCATATCATCACATTGTGCTTTTAGTGTTCCAAAAAGTCCAATGTGATTGGGTGATGTATATCAATCAACCATCTTAAAACCAACAAATGTTAGACACACATTTCTCGAAGCAAACACATATAATCTCTATAATTCCACAAACTCAAAATGATGATCAATATCCAAGCAAGCTCTTCCCTTTAGCAAACTGAATCTCAAACGATCCAATAATCTCAAGAAAACTAATTATATAGGCATACGTTAGACCGAATAAGAAAACATCCCAATTTTTCTTAGAAAAACTTGGTGTAACGAACATAAAAACTACGAGAAGTTGGATTTATTTATAGCGAGAATGAAATGATTGAAAATTTATGTTCAAGCAAACTTTCTAAACTCTCATAGTGCATTTCAATTCTATGAAGTCTCTTCACCACTAAAGACGAAGGGATACCACATCATGATTCGACTTAAAATCTCCAAAAGTGATGTTCGCTCTTCACCGAGACAATACCCTTTTCATCAAAGTAAGTACAAAACATATCAATTTCTATTTTTGTTCATTGATGACGTGTTTTAACTTTAGTTCCTACAATTTTACAAGTCTGAATTTGGGGGTATGATTTGATAAAATTTTCAAACATAATCACTTTAGTAGGAATTGCTTTTTAAGGTTTCATAACACCATAGATATTACTTATTAGGGTCAATTATAAAATTTTTGGCTCAAATTTGTGTGTAAGGTATGAATTCTAAAGTCATTGTCAGGATGGCCGAGTGGTCTAAGGCGCCAGACTCAAGTTCTGGTCCTCTAACGAGGGCGTGGGTTCAAATCCCACTTCTGACATTTAAATTAATATTAAAGATTTTAGATTCATTTTTACCCAAATTTATTTAATTCTAATTTAACCCAATGCAATTTTCATTGCACTATATATATATTTCCCTATCATTTTACTCTGACCGTCTTTTTCTTTCTTCCAAGTCCATCGTCAAATTCTTCTTCCTCTTCGTCTTCGCTACCACGTCTCTGCATTTACCTATGGATTCTGCTCTGCTAATTCCGGTTGTTTCAGTGATTCTCGGTGCCTTAATTGCCGTTATCTTCTTCGGAAGCTACTTTCGCAAGCGAAGATCCGAAGTCCAAACCATTTCTCATCCAGAGCTTCCATCGGATCCGAAGAAGCACCAGAAGCCGTCGCAGACTAAGAAGTCTCACTCCAAACCTCACTCTCACTCCTCCGATAAGGTCGGTTTGATTTCTGATAAACTACATAAAGTGACGACAGAATTCTCGCAATTTTGTTTTGTGTTATTTAGTGCACGATTTTCGTATTAGATTATCTAGGTTAGCTTCTTCTTCGTCTGCTGAGTTTCGAAGCTGCGAGTACGGCGTTGTGATTGAATTCTTCATCGATCGTCGTCTGTATTGCGAATGTGATCTAATTATACGTTGCTGGTTAATTTTTCGGTCGACGTATGCTAGTTATTGAAATGATCGCCATCTAATTTATTTTTAGTCATATCTTCTTTGTTTTTCATGATTTTTTTGCTGTTTGTTCATCCTAACCTCCTGAAAATGCTATTCCTGTCTTGTTACTGGTTCATCACTGTATTATGCTAACGTTTCAGTTAAACATTCATTAATAGCTTCATACGAACTACTTCGAGCTTTGTGCTGCATTGAGTTCCTTTCTGCATTTGCTTTTCTTTTTTAAAAATTCATAAGGTGTATGCGGTCAGAATGTTCTCGTGTTATTCTAGTCTGATCTGCAGAGGGAAATAGTTGTATTAGGATCGAAATGTTGGAAATCCATATATTGTTTGCTTAATGCATTGAATAGCCTTGATATTTCTCTTATACTTAGTTTTTCCTCTTTTTATTTTCAAATGTAGGATCAAAACAAGAAACATCACCCGTTAGATTTGAATACACTGAAAGGTCACGGAGATTCTGTCACTGGATTATGCTTCTCCTCAGATGGAAGTAATTTGGCGACTGGTAACATGGTTAATCCTACTATATCAAACTGTTTTTCACTTGATACTATCTTTTGCTGCTTTTGCTTATATGCTGTGATGAAAGGGAAACGTATATAACTAAGAAGGTCAGATTGTGAATTTTGTCCCTGCCTACATTTTATTTGCTCTCATGGCTGAAGAATTTTCAATTGAAACTCTCTCAGCAAAATAATTTTCCAAGCAATAATTTAATTAGACTAAGTATAACAAGTTTGCGCATGTATCTTTTTCAGTTGATAAGATACTCGTTTTCTATATTAAGCTCACGTATTGTATCGATTAGTGATCTCAATTATTTCTAATCCTCTTTTTCTAGTAAGTAACAGGTTCTAAGTATTTTTCTGTTTCAATCGTCTGTGTTAGTGAATTTTTGTGGATTCATTCACATATAGAGGCTGAAATTTGAACTCAGAGTTTATGCTTTTCTAATTTGATGTCATTTCTCATCTTCATTGATCACTAGTTATTGACAAAATGTCCTATGCTACTGCGGCGTTCTAATACTCCTATTAGAGACTTATTTTCTTATATGTTTTCAGCTATGAAAAGCAGCTTCTGTTGTCATTTTTGGTACATTGGTTTTGTTTTCTAGACAGTTTTAGTCATTACTGTATTCTGCATCCTAGGCAACAATCGGTGTGGGAATTGGTTTCTAAATTGTGGCATCCAAATTTATATCAATTGGCATTTTTGGTTTTTGTTTGTGGAAGTAGAAAGTATTTATGTGTTTTAACAGTTTTATCATAATTAATACACACTGTTTGATAAATGCTTTGGATCAATTCATTTCAGTATGATATGTTAAAGATTTTTTGTTATCATTTTTTATTCATTGATCTTATCTTATATATTTTTAAAACAGCCTGTGCTGATGGAGTGATCAGGGTATTTAAGTTGGATGATGCATCGAGTAAAAGCTTCAAGTATGTAAATCCATTTTTCAAATCTGTATTTTCAAGTGTATTTATTCTGAGTGCTAATAAAGAGTATTTTGGTTTCATAATATTTCTGCAGGTTCTTGCGAATTAATTTACCTGCTGGAGGTCATCCAACTGCTGTCACGTTTGGTGATGATGCAACCTCAATCATTGTTTCCTCTGAAGGTCTGTCTGGTTCTTCTTTGTACATGTATGGAGAAGAAAAAGCCAAACCTTCAGGTGAAACTAAACAGCAAGCTAAGCTCCCTCTTCCTGAAATCAAGTGGGAACAACACAAGGTGCACGATAAAAAATCTGTTATAACCCTAGTAGGTGCAACTGCTAGTTACGGTAGTGCTGATGGTAGTACAATTGTGGCTTCTTGTTCGGAAGGTACATTAAATTTACCTTACAACAAACAATTGTGAGGCATGTGGCCATTATTTAAGTGTTTTATGAAGTTTTTTCATAAAAAAAAGTGTGAGGCTTTTATACTTTCTCTTATTAAACCTCTATGTTTTGTGTAACCATTTGTTTTTGGAGATCTAAAAGATTTAAAATTGCTTTCTAGGGACTGATATTAGACTCTGGCATGCAAAAACGGGAAAGCTGGTGGGTGATGTTGACACTAATCAATTAAAAAATACCACGGCTACTTTGTCACCAAATGGCCGTTTTATTGCAGCAGCTGCTTTTACTGCAGATGTGAAGGTGAATATTTCTTGCATTTGCATATTTAATCCTGAGAAACTTCTTCTTTTTAGATTTATCTACAGTGTTTTCTCTTTTATGGACCCACATATGAAGAATTTAGCAGAAAACATTAGCGAAGATAAGCCTTGAGATATGTTTCTTTATAGTGAGACATTGTTTGTGTACTGGTTTATCATATGTTCTTACCGCCTTAAAAAGAATAGACAAGTGAATGTGAATTTTGGTTTTAGTCATTCTAGCTCATGGTGTATTATAATTTGTTGAATTATTTCAATTTTACTGGGAAAAGAAGCTACCAATATCACAATATCGGTGTTGTTTTATACTACTCGGTTTTAATTTTGCACATATATTCGATCAATAAGACTAGTCTTTGATGTTTTTTCGTCGATATATTTTCTTGGCAGGTATGGGAGGTTGTTTACTCAAAGGATGGTTCAGTTAAGGAGGTTTTGAGGGTTATGCAGCTGAAAGGACACAAGGTTGTTGTTTATGTATTGTGTGAAATTCATGATGTGATTTAGTTAGTTAGATTCACTTATAAACTTACACGACCGTCTCTCCTTTTTCAATATTCTGTTTTCATTCTGTTTTATCACTCATCTATTCTTCAAGCCACCCTAATTTTTTCCGAAAAAGTTCGTAAACTAATTGCAGCTTTGATACATGAAAAATCCATATGAAATCTTCTTCTTATGGGCGACTAAATATATTCTGATATGTGCTGCACTTACTATGTCTTGACTTTTGAATGTGTGTATGGTTTTCAGTAAATTCCAACACAATTTTTTAAGATTGTTCGTTTGTTAAAACTTAAATTATCTTCTGAATGGTTTTGACTTCCTTGTGAGTTAACATTTTCTTTCTGATGTCCAGAGTGCGGTGACTTGGTTATGTTTTACTTTAAACTCGGAGCAAATCATCACTGCATCAAAGGATGGTTCAATGAGAATATGGAATATTAACGGTACGTAGAGTCATATCAATATTTTTCATGTGTAAACATCTGTTAGAATTTTACAGAGTACATGAATTGTAGCTTTCGCAAATGAATACAAAATTGGTCTTACACTAAAAAAAAATTGTGTTCTAGATATACTGTACGATATATCTTTTATCTAATTAGAACCTGTTTGGATTGACTTAAAAAAATGTTTTTCAGAAAACTCATTTTTATTTAAACTCTTTTGATAAAGAAGTTTAAAATACACTCCAAAATCTAATTTTAGTAGTTGCCAAACACCATAATTTTTCTAAAACGACTTATTGTTTAAACTAAACACTTGAGAATGTATTCAAAACACATCATTTGTTTTATTTTTTATTTTTTTATCACCTCTACTTGGCTTCTTGTTCTCATTTATAAGTGTGATGTTGTAACACTATATATTCTTTTACCTCTTAATCAAATTAAAACTTTAATTGATTGATTGCTTTTTTTTTTCCCTGTTTCATGTAAACCAAAATAATTAGATGACTTTAAACGACTAACATGTTTCTTGTATATTTGTGGTTATTTTCTTTTTCAAGTGAGGTATCACCTCGATGAGGATCCAAAAACTCTCAAGGTGTTTCCAATTCCGTTACATGATTCAAAAGGTGCTACATTGCATTATGACCGTCTCAATATATCCCCGGATGGAAAGATACTAGCAGCAACACACGGTTCCACACTGCAGTGGTTATGCGTTGAAACTGGAAAGGTTTTGGATACAGCTGAGAAAGCTCATGATGGTACGTATAAGTCAAGTAATTTTACCCGCTTCTTTTCTTTCCCTCTACAAGGTTCTATAAATGATATTGATTGCCAAAATGGATTCTCTCTCTCCCTCTCTTGGGGGAGGGAGGGGGTGTTCTATTTTAATGGATTGAGTTGCTGCACCTGATGATCCTAATCCCAAGAAATTAATAACTCACTTGAGAGCAAAGACCTACTACTTTTTTCTAATTTTGCTTAGCATCACGATATTCAGAGAAATAGTCGTATAGTGTTCGAAAACATTTTTCAATTCAACCAACCAAAGAAAACACTTTTTCAAAATGTTTACGGTGTTCACCAACACATTAGTAAGTCAAGTGTTTACCAGTATTTGTGTATACATCTTTTCTTCGTCAAAACTAAGTTGAAAACGTATATAACTATCATGGACGACACTGCACAATTGCAATCTGTCTCAATCAAGTTTAAGAAAAATTTACGTTGGGTTGGGTCTCATCTTTCTTTTTATTAGGACAACCAAAAGAAACAAGAATTTTTAACTTCCCTTACTAGGATAATGAGTGACCCATTACAACAGTAGTATGACTTGATTCATTAATCAAAGCGATGATTGCATGTTGTTTTTTTTAGCTACTCTATATATACGTTTTTTTTTTATTTTGTATCTTGAGATGATATTTGCCATGTCATTATTTTTTACATGATTCATGCTATTGAATATAGTTTAGAACATTGTGTTTATTATATAATATATATATATATATCATTTAACTTCCTGTAGTCTAAAGCATTGTGGAATTTAAGTTCAAACCTTTGTGAATTAGATATCACTTTTATTTGGAACTTTGTAACTTTCAGTTTCGGCTGACCGAATACTGACACCCACTTCTTAAAATTAATGCAGGTGATATCACATGGATTTCGTGGGCACCCAAACCTATTCCATCAGGTAAAACTTCCATCTCAATTTCTTCTTCATCGTCTCCTTTCGGCTTTTCCTACTAAGGGATGTGGAAATACTAGATAAAGTATTTTCATAAATATAAAAACGAGAGAATTACATAAATAGAAACTAACCATAACATAAAACCACACTTAAAAACTGCATTATTGTATTATGTTATTTAGTTTGAATTTTGATAGTAACATAACGCGAGCACGACTTGATTTGAAATCATAGGAAGTAAAGAATCGAGAATAGAAGAAGCAAAGTTAAAGTCTTGTTTTCTTTCGATTACAACTTCAACAACACTTATATCATTATCTTAAATTTATATAACTAAAAGAGATATTGTTCAACTTGAAAGATTCACGCACCAAAAATTTATTATTAAATCTTGTTTTTCTAGTTTACTTTATTGTTGAATCGGTTGATCAGTCTACAAAAGTAACCTAAGAATATATTCATTGGTTATAATGTGTCCTTTTGGTCTTTGAATACTCTGAATAAATTTTTGCTGGTTTATTGTTTATTAAGCCCTTTTAGTCTGAGTTTTGAAAATATATTCACATAGTATGAAAATTATCATTCTTATTATTTAGCCGATACCAAAATTAACTTTGAAGGACCGGATGATTTAAGATTTATTAAAAGTATAGGAACAAATAGAAAAACTTCAAAAAGAAGGAAATGGTACTTCAGCTAATATCTAATATTATTAGCTTTATTATGGAACAGGAGATAAAAAGGTAATGGTTTTGGCTACTGCGAGTGTGGACAAGAAAGTAAAACTATGGGCAGCCCCATCGCTAAGTTGATCACGAATCGATTTTGTTGGCTGAGATAAAATTAACTTTGGTCATTCGGTATAATTAACCTTTACCAACTGCTTGGTTTTCTTGAAAAAAGTTGTCTAAATTCCATACTGGAGGTCAACAATTTCAGCAGCCACGGCCGAATCTTGACAGGTAAAACTATTCGATCTCTTTATTAACAATAGAGGTGGTTTTGATAACACGAGGTCGATTTCAAATGCGAGACGCCTTTTTTATACCAAAACCTTTTCTATGGCATGGAGAAAAAAAACAAAAAGCAGAAGAAGAGAGGGAAGTAATAGAGTTTTAGATTTTAAATTATTACGTTATGGGTAAAAGGAGATGTTAGAGAAATTAGATATTTGTTTATTTACCGGCACGGTGGATTTTGATTTGATGAATACCTATGTGTTGAGTGGCTTAAAGAAAGATTTGGTTTTGTTTTTCTGTTTTATCCCGTCTTTTTTTGTTGGAACCAAGTGATTTAGGCCTTTGAAGTTTTAGGACATTACTCGTCGTCTTTGTGTAAATATTAATGGTTATTTAGGTTATTAGACTGCTATTGATGCTTCCTTTTTACTCAAGTGTAGGATATTTAGTTTATATGCATTTAGTTAAGAATTCTTTTATGCATAATTCAATCAAAAATTTAATTAATTTAATTTGGTCTAATTTGATAACAAAATCTCGATGTAATGTTAGCACTTAAGGTTTTACGTTCTTGATACTTTTATTTTATTTTTATTAAGATTTCTTTGCATGACCTTTTTATTTCTGTTCATACAACTTTCTAGCTAAGGTTCTGAAAATAAAATTGTTTTAAATGATAAAACTGTTAAAAAGTGTTTACATAAAATATCACATATAGATTGATATTTTATTATGTTCTTAAATTGGTATTTTGGTTTGGTTTGGTTTTGGTATATTTTAAAACAAATTTATAGTGTTTTTTGAAAGCTTAACTAAACCTTAAAGGAAATTGACTAGTTTTGTAGGAATTTAAATAAATCTGTTTTTAAGTTCATTTTATGTTGGTCAATTCTACATTTTCCTTTAAACAAGTAAGTAAAGTTTTTCGTGGGAAGTTCTTTGAACTGATTCGTTTATCCAATAATGTTAAATAATATTGGGATTCCATGTAAAGTGGTAGTGTTGTGTTTAAATTGGCACTAAACAACCAAAATATGCATACTTATTTGTGTTATTGAACATGTACCTTCGATTGGCCGATATTTGGAATTTCCACTCGAAGTTTGAGTTGCTTGGAGCAATCACTTTAGCAACAATTAAGAATATCGGTGAATCAGTCCATGCTAAAGTAATGCAAATAATCATGTAATATATGTGCGAAAGTGATCCCAAATGTTCTTTGCAAAGAAAGAAAACTCAGATCAGGATATAAAAATTCTACTTTTTACTAAAAGGTTAACTCACTCTATATATTGTTTGATAGAAAAAGAAAAAATGCAATGACTGAAAGAAAACAGTTTGCGCCCACCGTGGGGCTCGAACCCACGACCACAAGGTTAAGAGCCTTGCGCTCTACCAACTGAGCTAGACGGGCCTTGCGGTCAAAAATACATTGACTAATTAACTTTTCCAATTGTTTTTAATATCAGTAATTAATTTTAACCCACACAATTTATAAAACACAATAGCATCCTCTACTGAAATGCTGCAAGTAAACCCCATACACTATCTTAATTTAAGATTAGAAAGAATTGGAGGGATTTGTCCCTAGCTTCCTTTTTTCTTTCTACATTTTAGTAACAAGAGGGATTTAAACCTTCAACATTTTTTGTGTTTTAATAATTAGTTTAGTTATATTTAAATTGGCATTTTCGGAAAAGTGAGGCAACATAGTTGGAGGCTCCTACAAACAAGAAAATCTACTATCTTCAACGGTGCCCCGGTGCCCATGGTTTTGGCTTTCTTTCATGAAATAATTATCTTATCATACTCTACTTTTTTGCTTTTTCGACACTTAAGCGGAGGATTCCTCATCATTAGTTACATTTGTAAAAAAGGGAAGAGAATTTTAAACAAAAAGGCATTACTTACATAAGAGTAATAAAAAGTGAAACTTTTAAAAAAGACTACCTTCGCCCACCGTGGGGCTCGAACCCACGACCACAAGGTTAAGAGCCTTGCGCTCTACCAACTGAGCTAGACGGGCTGCTTGAATCCATAATCGAACCTTTTTAAAATTGACAAATATACATTAGAAATAATTTACAAAATAAGAAAACACCGTACGTTAAAATCAAGGAACAACACCTTCGCCCACCGTGGGGTTCGAACCCACGACCACAAGGTTAAGAGCCTTGCGCTCTACCGACTGAGCTAGACGGGCTATTTTGAATGCAGGGTTAAACCTTAAACAAATTCAAACACTTATAGATTAGAAATAATTTACAAAACTGAAATAGGTTTAAAAAATGTCTGGAATACCACCTCCGCCCACCGTGGGGTTCGAACCCACGACCACAAGGTTAAGAGCCTTGCGCTCTACTGACTGAGGATAACACAGTAAATATTAGCACAAAACTGTTGACAAGCAAGGTACATAGAAGATTAATTAGAGTGAACTGGAAAAAAATCAAAAGGACTGGAGGAAATTTTCAAGAGGCATGATGAGTAAGTTTATCTATCTACACATTTTGCAGGGAACTAATAACAAGTTAAAAGTACAAGTGAAACGTCTAGTAGTACAATAATGTGAAGAAGAACGACTTAATGAAGGGCATCGGGTTGCCTTTCTGGCGATGAGGCTTGGAATTCTGGTATCGTCTTGTAAGATTCATAAATCCTTGCTAAGGTAGGAAACTTAGACTGCATTATCCAACAAGCAGAATTTTGCTGTGTGAGATTTTCGAGACTATGCTTTTTCTAATTGTCTTAGAACTAAGAACTAAGAATGACTTGGGCAGTTTGTAACTGCAGCCTAATCTATGCAAAGTGCAACCAGAGAAATTTACTTTAGAACTTCAAATTATCAACCTCTGATTTTGATGAATTAGATGTACCTAAAAGTGCAATCAATTACTTAGAAGACATTTTTTAAGAACTTTTTAAATACTTAAAAGTCAAACTAAACAAGTCTTTAGCACAAAGTGGAGTAAATCGTCATAATTGATCAAAGTGATGCCTAATTATAATAAGGTGCTTGGTTGCTTTGTTTTTTTTATTTCTTTTTTTTTTCTTCAAATGTTGGAAGTTTCATAAACTTAAGAGGAAGACAGCATGATGATTTTTGTTTTTCATAAAACGGGATAATTGGGAAGTGAAATAGAAATAAGAATGAAGAAAATACAATACCATGTCAATACCGAAGTTCTCAATAGCACTTGAAATTTGGGGAGCCAAAAATACATCAGCCTGCATGAGACAACAAGTTCAAGACCATGATGATGAAAGTTCAAAAATAGAAATCTTAATTAGCAAAAGAATAGAGAATATTTTGAAACGTGCCATATGTACTTCATCTCCCAAGGCATATTGGCCAGAAAAATCCTTCAGCAGTTTCTCAACAGCTGTAATACACAACAGATGCAAAATTGAGGACGTTTAGACACGTTTCACGTGTGTCGTTGATTGATTGAGTGCATTAGTTATTAGGGCAACGCAGTGAATAATTTTGAAAATCACTTATATCATTTTTAATGTTTAGAATTTAAAAGTACAAAATTAGTTCTAAACAATTGAAAGAGGGGTTTCGACATAATTTGAATACAACAAAAGTAAGTTTAACAATATCAAACTTCCAACGCAGAATTGAATAATGAATAACTTCTTCACAAACATACCATTGAAGCCTTTTACTAAATTGGATTGTGCCCATGGCAGCGGCTCTTCTGGTCCAAATTTTTCCCCGATGGTTTTCTAAACAAACATATATATAAACGTGGACTAGATTAACTTTAGATATATGTGTGTGTGTGTGTGTGTGTGTGCAGATAAATCATATGCAAATGAAAAATCTACCAGCAATTCCAACATAATAAGAGGTTGTATGCTTGAGCTGACTATACTTGCCACCTGCAACATGATTTCTCTATCAACATATAAGAACCTATCAACATAATAATACACAAATAACCAGACCAAATTATATGTGAATTCTCCTTGGCAAAGAATTATAGATTTTTTTTCCAGTCTCTGAAAATCAGAAATCACAGATTTACTGCTCAAATTTCACTAGGGTTAATAGCGCTATTTTGTTAACTCGTTAGAAACTAAAAGTAATCATTTAATTGATGCAAGCTAATCCACTGCTGTTTAAACCAAGTTTTCTCATATAGAATCAAGACAACAAAATTAAAATCTCAAATCCTATAAATGTTCCAAAAGATTTTAAAATTTAGTCGATGAACTTGAAAATAAAAAATAAACTGTAGGCTTGTAAAGAAGTACGTAAGAACAATAGTTAAATGCAAGAAGACATAGATCTATAGAGCTCTCTTTTAACCATCTCAATTTGTAACTAATCCGTACTAATCTTACTTGAAAATGAAGAGATTTTAACCGAAGATCAGGCGGCAGCAGCGCCTTCTGTGGATATTTCTCTTCCAGATACTGAACAATACGAAGGAAAATGCAATAGTGTTACAATCATAATCTAAAACAGTAAGAGCTAAAGAGAATCAAAACGGCACGAGAAAAGAAAGATAGCTAGTATATTCAAGTCCGTGTGAGAATCCAGAATCTTCTGAACTGAAATTTGCTTAGAAATTGCGGTCAGTTCAGAAGTTCACTGTTCTTCGTCACGGACTTGAACGAAGTCATCTCAATTCTCTCTATACTAACCAGCAAAATCGCGTACGAATCTGAAACTACCACAGGACCATCTACTAATATAGGAACATACTTAAGAGGATTTAGGCTCTCAAAATCTGCATCTCGGAAGCAAAAAAAGAAAGAAAGAAAAATCGTTCAGCAGTTTTCTATTCTATCGATACGCATTAACACATCAATCTTGAGATTTACCTGGACTTGATTGTTCTCTTCTCCCAAGGTTTACTGCTCTGTACTCGTAAGAAAGCCCTAAGCAAACAGTCGAAGAAAACATTTCTATTAACAGAAGTATCACGTTCCACAACTTTCATTTGTTCGATTTACTATGACGATGTTCATTCCATCACAGAATCAATTTAAACAATGTCACCATGCGTTTTACCGCAGATCAAACTCGAACTCTTCTACTTCAAACTCAAATCACTCTTCATTCATCCGATTTATAATCACAATCTTCATTTCCGCTTAGACTCGATTTAAACAAGATAAACCGTGCATTTTACAACAAATCAAAGTCGAATTCTTCTGTACTTCAAAACCGAAGATGAATTTTCCAGAAAAGTCAAAGAAGAAGAAAAACCTTTGAGGTTCAACGCAAAGCGAACACGCCACGAGCAGGAGCTCCGCCAGAAAGAATAAAGAACCAGGTTCGAAGACGTTGACGAATCGTTGGAGCATTTCTGCAATGGCAAATACAAAAGTACTATAAGCATTATACTACATCTCCTAAAGATTTCGAATCAAGAAAATGAATCTGTCTCTTTGCAATCATATTATCTTCAGATCAAACGATTAGAAGAAACCGTGCAAACTGAAGAGAGAAAGAGAGAGAGAGAGAGGATACCAAAGCGTGAGATTGGAAGTCCATGACCGTCAAAGAGAAGAAGAAAAGGCAAGAAACGCTCCTTGAACAAAAGCGGTTAAATAATGAAAGACTGTGCGCTGAATTTGGCGTGTGGTGTATTTATATGAGGAAACTCCAGCCTCGATGGTAACGATTTTTACATAGGACGAGAGATGAGCGTCAACAGGAATATGTTATCCACTTGTTTTTTTTTTCTTCTTTTTCACTCACATTAAAGGTGTAAAATTATATGATTTTTATTAAATTATTATTATAAATGTAAAAATTGTTGATAATATTTATAAATTGTTGCAAAATTTGTTTATCTATTAGAATCTGAATTTTTACTATATTTTGATTCATTATACTATATTTAAAAATGTCCATCGATATTACAAGAAATTATTTCATTTTTTAGCCTTTTGATAAATTTTAATTCTTTCAATGGCTAAAAAGAATTTTATTGTAGGAGTTTAATGAATTATAAAACATATTTAAATTGCCAATAAATTGTCACATCCTTTACCAGATTAAGGACGAGTAATAATAATTGAATTTGGAAAGTTGAAATTGAATACATAATTGGCCAATTATGAGGATGGCATGGTTTTCATTTATTATTTTGATCCAATCAAATATTGTTTATTTAGACTAAAGTTCAATTAAGTAAAAAAAAAAAAACTTAATGTAACTCAAATGCCTAAATTCAAGTCCATAAAGTCCACCAAATGACGGCATATATAGAGCTAAGGGGGACAAAAATTTTAAGTTCGTGTACGTATTTAACAATTCTTTTATATTATAGAACTGTTTAAACCAAAAAATTCAAATGACAAACGTTTAAAAAAAAAAACAATCCATGACACATTTTTTACATATTACAAATATGACAAAAATAGTGATATCAGACGACTGTCAAACGATAATTCTAAGACAGAAGATAATCATAAGATTATCGACTTTTAAATTTTTACAATTTAAAAAATGTGAACTCTATTATCATAAATTTTAGGACCTCTTTCGAAGTTTATTAAACTAAATTTGAGTAAGGCATGCGACTGCTTTGTAGATAGACCGTAACATTTTACTAAACTTTGTAAATATTTTTATTTATTTTATTATAATTAAAAATAACCCTATATATACATATTACTTGGCAATACCAAACTTGTAATTTAAGTTAAATTCTCGATTTTAAAAAAATTATGCCCAAACTAATATTAAAAAAATGAATTTAAAAGTGAAGGAATCAAACTTTCCATCG
Source organism: Cucumis hystrix (assembly GCA_025688845.1). Taxonomy (NCBI): domain Eukaryota; kingdom Viridiplantae; phylum Streptophyta; class Magnoliopsida; order Cucurbitales; family Cucurbitaceae; genus Cucumis; species Cucumis hystrix. The sequence goes on along the minus strand of CM046888.1, from coordinate 1,619,229 downwards.
TTCCTTGAAATCAAAGTTTAACAATAAAGCTAAAATAGTAAAAAGTAACATTTAAAAGTATGGAAGCTACATAAAAATATAATTCAAACCAATAACTTCCTCCTTTTACCATTTCTTTTAAGGTAACATTACTAGTAAACAAGCTTCAAATTTTGATGGATACACAAAATTACATACATATATACATGTTGCATTCATCATTATCTAAACTTGCTCTGATTTAGGCTCCATTTTAACCCAAAATCTTCTAGCTTCATCATCACCTACTTCGCTGCTCACAATATAGGAATAGACAAAAACAAAGAACTCCATAATTAGAACAGTGTAAATAAGACTTTTATCAACGCAGTTCCAACAAGAAAATGAATTATTAAACCTGTCAGCAGCTTCTTCCTTGGAGATCAAACTAATTTGTTGAGATGCAAGGAATTCACAGAACGTATTGAGGTTTTTTTGGGGGCAAAAGTTACGGAGATGGCGGAGAAAATCGTTGAATTGCTTCGGTTCCTGTACAAAACATGAGTAGTTTTATTCTTGAGCAGGAAGAAGATAAAGGGACAGATAGAGAGTAGCATACTTGTTCAATAATGCAACCCTTGCGAAGCGCACGCAAATACTCGATAGCTTTTGTGTAGCTATCCCGATCGGAGGAGTTCTCGATAAGATCGAATATTTTGGTTGTCATGCCACTGATTGCTTTACTGATCCATTCTGGACTATCTCTTCTAGACATCATAGCTTCAAAATCTTCAAGAGGAGTTGAATCTCCAATCTTTTCGACTTTAACTGTAGGCATATTGGCAACAGACTCGACGATTTGAGCAGAAATCTCTTCATTGTCCTCTTTATCGCTTGAACCTGATGCTTTTTCACGTAAATAATGCCTTCTCGATTTCTTAAGCTGCATTTTTAGATCATATCGAAAACTTGTGTATAAGATAAGGCTTGTAGGATAATACAATTGTATCTCGAACACAAGTTCGTTGATGAACTACCTTTGGGTTCTCCTTGAGTTCAAATCTTCTGTGGAAGGTGTTGATAACAGATTTGTTTTCAGAAAACAAGTCCGGATCTGGCTCGGTAATTTTCTGGAGAGTTCCATCAAGTGGAGGTACAGCAGCATCTGGATCCTTTGATTTCAACTCGAGATGACGGTAGAAACGCTGCCAACACAAGAGAGATGAATCTCATAACAATCTTTTCGCAAGTATCATACAATGCTATTAGAGTTTTGATCAGTTCGAATCTAGAGATCTGTGCAAATTGGTGGACAAAGTATTCCCAGTAGCTTCTCAAACTTTCATAATCATGGCATAAAGAACCATTTGAAAGTTCGTAAATAACTGAATACACACAATTCAAGGGCCAAGGCAAGCAACAAATCCCATTAACAGAAGAAGCCTCTTAAAATGAAGTGGGAAAAATGATGATATCAGAGTGTCAAAGGGCTCCCTGAATCATTTTTAGTTCAACTCTTTTGATGAAAGAAACTATTTAAAATACACGTTACAGACGTTAGTTTGAGTGGTTGTCAAACAGTCAAATTTTTTCTATAACTTATTTTTAAATTAAACACTTAAAAATGTATTCCAAACATGGTCTATTTCGTAACTCACTTGTTTTCTGTTTTTTTTTTTTTTTAAATTAATTTTTTAAAAAACAATTGTGTTTGGTAACTAATTCATTTTTTTGTTTTTTATAAAAAACTTAAAATTATGAAGGAAGATGGAAAATGAAAAGAAGAAGCTTTTAAAATTATACCGTGTTTTTCAAAAACAAAAGATAAAATCAGTTACCAAATGTATATGATTTTTTTTTTAATAAACAAAAATTTAAAAACAGAAAAAAAAAGAAGATGAAATGGTTACCAAATGAGACCTAAATGATTGAAAAATAAAGAACATAAAAGGTACACATACCTCCAGAACAGGATTTGGGGTGAAATCCGGCTGTAGAATTTCCTCTCGCCCATCTGGTGCAAGATCAAGCATCTTAACAAAGTCATCTGCTGCCTCTTGTTGTTCTTCACTTGGCTGCATCAATGCTGGCAAATTGCTGAAGGATGGAAACTGGAATTCCCGAACATCCTCCGCAAACGGAAGTACATTGAAGAATAACGAATCGGCCTACCATAAAAAGGATCGTAAATTGAGAAAATTAATGTGGAAGGTAAAATATATAAAACAGAAAGACTACTCAATAGGGGAATACAAAAATGTATTTAGTAGACATACAATACCGTCCTTCTCGGATATATTGGGTGTCAAGACACCCACAACAACACTCCCCTGTCCTTGTCTCCAAACGCATCGCACTATCGCCACTTTGTCCATTTCCTTCATTGCTCTTGCTAGAGCAGAAACTGCAATAATGGATCTTGTATTGCCTGGTTCGGCAATGAAGACGTTCACATCTTTCATGTAGTAATGCCTTCAGAAGCGTTCAAAACACAAACTGAGTATAAAAGGATTCTTTAACATGATATGGAAAAGAAAAAATCAAGACAGCTAGAATCTACCTCATTATATTTAAGGCATTTGTAAATCCGAGCAGCTTCACGCTCTTTTCTGTTTTGTACTTCACTGCATCCCATTCAGCAGTCGATATCGGAACCACTTGAGGTCCATACCTATAACCTTTGATCCTAAGTTCTGGAGGCACTACCTTACTTGGTTCTTCGGCACTTTTGTACTCATAATCTACCTTGACTTCATGCGTGGCAAATTTATCAGTTAGAGGTGCTTTATCAGAATATCTTTTCAGAGTAGGAAACTTCTCTTCTGATGTTTTCTTATAAACCCATACCTGATTAAATTAGAGCATCAACATTGATAAAATGATAATTATCAATCATGTGTCAAAGAGATAGAAGCTACCCTTAATCTTTTACCAAAAAATTTGAACACTCTGTTAAAATTTTTATGATAAGAGTAGCTGAAAATGTTGGGCATAGTCGTACTAAAGTCCAAACAATGCACCTTAATCTTGATAACGGAGCTTATCTCAAGATTGCCTCTGAAAATTGTCACAGGCGCTATACTGCGAGTCCGGATTGCACCTAATAATGAAGTTGGACTCTCCACATACACCATTTTTGCATTTGTTTTCCGTGAAAATATGTTTAAAAGAAGATCATTTTCATTCATCGTTTTCTCAATTGCATCCTGACCAAAGCTCCCTCTCACAATAACACTATCCATTCTTATGCCATGTTTTGTCATCTGTTGTGCAATGGTCGTAACTTGATCCTCTTTAGTTCCTTCATAAGGTTCTTTTATAGGGAATAGAGCATCTGTCACGAGACATAGGCGTTTCTTCCCCCTTTCTGTCTCTCCAAATTTCTTTATCAGCATGTCCATTCCTACAATTATGGCGTCAAGAACTACCAACAATGTCAAGGTACCAAAGACGTGAACATTAGAAAATTTAAGAAAATTCAGAAGATCTTACCACGAACAAAATTACTTCATGTCCATTGTTATACAATGAACTAATAAAATAAACCATATTGAAAAATGATTTGTGTTTCATTAATTCTTATGAAAGTCAAGTAACGATCACACAGAAAACTAAAGCAGGATCGTAGAAAACCTAAAACCTAACGAGTTATTTGTAACATAGAACATTTATAGATACCCCTAAGGTCCTACGGTCCTATGTTCAAGACCCTAAGTTACTTCATTCTATAACTATTTGGTTTTTTTTTTTTTTTTTTTTTTTTTTTTTGCTTTCTAACAATTCTTTTACTATGGTTTTTATCTTTCCTAATCAAACAATTGATTTCTTAGTCAAATTCCAAAAGAAAAAAAAACTTCCATAAAACTACTCTTTTTAGTTATCAAACCTTGGCTTGGTTTGTTAAAACGCTTCTAAAAAGCACAAAACAGAAAATATATATATGGAAAGAAAGGAGCATTTATAAGCTTAATTTCTGAAAACCAAAAACCAAATGATTATCAACCAGGTCTTAATTAATAGCTTAAACCATTTTTCTTTAAAACTAGTCTTAGGGTTGACAAAACAGACCTCTCTAAGAACAGTAGAGTAGACCATAAGCATAGTCCCAGGGATCAATCCTGAAACCACTGTTATTTAAACAAATTTTAAAATTAAATAAATAAATAAAACAAAAGCAAAACAAACAAATAAGTGCAAAGTAATACGGTAACAGCAAGAAATCTTCGATGATGAATGGAACAATGCAAAGAATGGCCAATTTGCAGAAACAAAAAAATCACAGTTCCAAGCGGCAAGTAATCTATTATAAAACGATACAGGTATAGAAAGCAAAGCATTATTCTCCACGGAAACATACGAACAAAAATTCCTATTAACATGTTGGATACAATCACCAGAAACAGTCCCTCGAGGGATATGTTTTAGAACATCAACAAGATCTCCATCAACCACTTTCATTTTCTGTAAAACCACCACATGCTGATATCCTCCAACTTCCTCTGTCAGCTCATTTTTAGTGTCTGCAAATTTCATTGCAAAGGCAAAGTAATCCGTACAGTAATCTTTGTAAATACGAACAAGACCTCAAACGCATCAGCTAATGAACATTTAAGAGAATATAAATTACAATTGCAAGAGAAAAACCTTCGGTTCCAAATAGAACAATCCCTACTTCATCGTACTTGTTGTAGAGTAGCTGCATCAAAAGAAGATACTATTGCTCAAAATAGTTCCAAAGCATATGTTCTAAATTTCTGGTAAATGAAAAATTCTTTGGTTCATAACGAACTCTTAGTCCTCGATAAAAAAAAAAACTCAAAATAAGTTTAAAACTACTGAATATCGATAAACTGTCAACGGAATACCTTCTTCTCTACTAGCATTGAACAAACTTTTTCGACCTCGGGGAGAATAGAGTGCATTGATGGACCAACATCCAGCACCAGCACCAAGATTTCCTATTCCATATAAACATAAATCCTTGGATGTGAGAATATGCATATAGAAAATAATGATAATAAGAATAATAATACTGAGACCCAAGCATCAGCACACTCTATCTAGGTCATAATTTCAATCCAAAATTCACTCAAATAATTGTTCTGAAACATTTTCCCTGTCAAATTCACATTCAAAATCTCGAGCTAAAGAAGGACAGAGATCCTCATAACATTCAGGTTTAACAGCACTCGATAACCTCTGAGAAACTCAACCCAACATCATCGACCCTTATGAACGCCTTAGACAACAAAACCCTAAACCCCTAGCAGTAAATCCACCTACATTTGGCTCGTGTGAGGATCAAAATAAAACTCAATTTCTTTCGACTGAAATACTGAGACCAAACTCCACAGAAACCAGCTCTGTGATCGCGCAAGAAGAAGAAGAAGAAGAAAATCGAACAAGCAGAAGAAAGAAGATAGTTTACCCTGTTGCGCGCCATTGAAGAGAAGCTTGGTGAAGAAGCTTGAAATGGAGCAGAGCAGAGGCGAAGACTAATTTCAATGATTCGATCGTTCACTTCCCCCTCCTCATCCCCTCTGCTGCTTTTACTTTTCGCTCCAATTGTTAATATATCAAAAATTTCTTTGTTCGTTTCTATTAGCTTATTCTAATTATTATTATTATTATTATTACGTAATAAATCATTCTATCCATCCATTTCTATATTTAAATAAAATACAAAAACATAGGTATGGAAGACTTGAAATTTTGTTTTAAATAATAAAATATTTGCAAATATAACTATATATATATATAACATAATTTTATAGACTATATTTTGTTATATTTATATATATAATATTTTACAACATGAAACGCTACCATTTTAGAAAAATTATAAAGAAAAAAAAAATATTTGACAAATTATTTAAACTTTATATGAAATTTGTAGTTTATCAATTTTTTCTACTTTTGAAAAAGACACATTTTAGTTATTGAAAAAACATAAACTTGAATTATTTTTTTTTAAAAAAATTTTGTTCAAAACATATAAACATTATTTCCATCTTCAAATTTCTTAATTTGTTATCTACATCTACAATCTACATTCTACCGATGATATAAAACACAAAACTAAATTTTAAAAACTTAAAAAAATAACATTTAAAAGGTTGCTTTTATTTTTAAAATTCAACTAAAAATTAAACCAAGAAAATAGACCTAATTTTTAAAATCCAAAAACAAAAAATAAATGAATTACCAAACTAGACCTATCAAGCATTGGACAAAATAAAATAACCTGAATTGGTGAAAAGATTATCATGCAAGGAATGTCTCATAGTTCAAACGTGCAAATACAGTCGAACACTCATTATAGGGTATGAAAATTGTAAGGCTTTTTCAAGATTAAGGTTTGAATTGCAACTTTTTAGGAGAAAAGGGAGGATCGATCAACATTGGCCAACGGCCCTGCAGATTTTAATACCATGTTCACAACAGAAATTTTAATCTAGAAACAGAGGTCATATTACAGAGAAAATTTTAAACTTAACCATCCGTAAATATAACATCACAATGCAATAATCTCCGGGAGGGGTACGCGGATGGGGAGTTCAAAGGTTGCTGCATCATTCAATCAATCGAGCAACCACCAAACTAATCTTCTCGGAGATTCATGTATTCACGACGAAGACCATCAGCATTAAGAACAACGATTTCGAGTTTGTCACCCTGTCGATAAATAACATTTCAGAGTTGGAATTTACGTACTTAGAATAAGGGAATGTATTATATAAATAGTGGAAGAGAATTACGGTGTAGATATCCCTCTCGGTAGCAGATGCAAAAACGGTTTTCACCAGGTCAATTGCTTCAGCTTCTGAAAGAGGCGTTGAAGAATCCTGTTCATAATAATTTGGTTGAGATATAGAGATACTGAGGAGAATAGGAGTGCATGCCAAAATAGGAAAAATCAGTGAAGTCAATACAACCGAGATAGAACGGGTGATTTCAACTTTGAAGTATCAACACCAGAGGTAAGTAAACCTCGTGTGCACCACACGAGCACATGAGGAGGACGTACGTGATGGAGAGGGTGGAGGGTAATGGGCTCCTTTCAGTTACGCATACACTTCATATATACATACATAAAGGAGCACTGCAGGGATTGTGGGGCTAATGTATTTTCAGAGAGATAAGAGCTCTCGAATGTCCAAGTTTGTCACCTAATAGAGCATTTCCTGTTTTCTTACTCCCAATGGTTCTATTGATATTCTTGTCTATTTTGAAAGTATAAAATCAAAAATAACAATAATAAATATTTGGTTAAGCTTGGAAATCTATTGGGTCAGTCTAATTTTGCCAGAAGGGGGGAAAGCAACGACACCGTTTTTTTCTTGAGCCAATGGCTCAATATGTCATTTCCATGTGCATTCTCTGATGGAAGGGTAAGAGATAATACCTGTGCAGGCAATAATAGAGGGCTTGGAGACTTCAGTTGGTTATCTAAAAATGGGGTAATTAGGGTGGAACCCGAGCCCTGGGCACTGTATCCAACTCTTTCATATGAACCAACAGCATCATAGGTGAAGACACAACCCTTTCCTATTTTTCCAAGAAGAAGATAACTAGTCAGTGGGAAAGAGTGACATAAAACTGAAACCACAAGCAGGGAAGTCATGTACCTTCGCTATCGAGCCCGCCCAAAACATTAAAAGCATAATAAGGAAAGAACCGTTTGTAGTACAATGTATTTGAGAGCAGTTGAGCCATCGCAGGACAGCTCATTTGCTTGTTGTGCTGATGTTGGTAGATCTGAAAGTGGGGGAAGTAATGTATGAGACATCAAAATAATGAATCTTATTCCAATCCTCCATCCCAAAATTTTATTTCTATAAAATACATTATAAACGTAACAACTTAAATTGACAAGATGTTTTGTCCATCAGCTTGTCCCAAAATTAGTCCAATTTAAAGTAATAAATTTATACCGACAATTTCACTTCAACTTTTGAAGCAACCATTGTACATTTTTCAAAGAAAAATGACGTTCCATTATGAATCAAATTAGTTTATACATTAAAAACTAGGGATATGAAGCCCAACGAGAAGAGGGCATATACATTCAAATGGATACAAACCGCAAAACTTGTTAAAGAATAAATAATAGAAAATCACAACAGAAACGTTAAGATAAGAGTCGCTTCACTACTAAAATCATTAAAAAGATCAAAACATCATTGTGATATTGAAAAACACAAACGAATGTGTCAACTAAATACAAAAGAATAGGAACAAAATGTCACATGGGAAGCATGGTATTAGAATCTTAAAAACAGTGCTTCTAGTCGCAAGGTACAGGTTTGGCACCTCACCTTGAAAAGGTGAGGCTAAAAAAGCTCGCACCTTTTGTGAAGACCCAAGGCACATAGTCATAGCCCTCAACATTGGGGCTATTTCAATATTTAAAAAAACACGTAAATATTTCGAATTTATCTTCTTTAGTAACTAAAAAAATAAAATTCACTGAGCCTAAATGTAAAATCTCTTGTGTCCACGGATCATTTTTTTCTTATTTCCTCTCCAACTATGGTTTCTCTTCTTTATGTAGTTCTATATAAAGTTCGCCTCACCAAAGAAGGAAAAGAAATGCACTTAAGCCCCAGGAGACCATGCTATCCCAATTTTAAGGAATCCGGCAGCAATAATAACAAGTGTAGTGTATAATATATAGCAATAATTCAAGACTATTACAAGGGAAGCTACAAAATCAGGTATAAAATTATAAAAAGGAGTCAAATCATTGAAGAGATCAATCCTCAAGTTGAAACAAGTAACCCACACAATACCGAACTCCCAAAAGATAAGAACAATTAGGTGCATCAAAAACTCAAAGCTTGTAAAAGAAACTCTATAGCATAGCATTTGGCTAATATGCATCAAAGAGATCAACTTAAGAAGATATTTTCATTCAGATAGAAATCTCACCAAATGCCTAGCTGACAAAGCCTTTTGTAAGGCTTTCACATCAGCTTGAAAACCAGAAGAGGCCAGCACAGCTTTGTCAGCCCTGAAACATTAAGAATTATAAATAAACTTTTGATATTCATGAGTGTCTGGCCAGCTTGCACGCACCTCAACTAATCTTAACATGGAATTAGCATGATCGAGAACTCATATTAGATGAAGCTCAACGACAAAATATGGGGAAATCTTACGGACCAAATTAAGGAAATCAAATGACAATGGCATAGCGTAAATAATGAAAACAAAACATCAGCCACTTGAATTTCATTCTAATTTTTGTAATATATCTGAACAGCAGAATCCATCAACACGCACAAGAGTTGAAAAATAATGGTTTTTTTTTCCTTTCTATCCAAAAAAGACTCTCCTCCACATTTAAAATTTGCTCCTTGGAATAAAGTTAAGATGCACGAGATAGTGTCTCCCAAATCATTTCCCGACAGTTTACAATACACAAAAATCACAAGTAGTAGACTCAGCATTCAACGCTCCATCAATCCTTTAAAGAATGCATCTCCAAGACTTTCGTGAGATTCTGTTGATACCACCTAAGGATCCATAACCCCTCCAAAGCAAAAACAAAACAACGAAAGGACAAAATTTCCAAGAGCACAGCTGCACACTTAAAAGTAATCAGGCACCAATTTCATTCAAATGCCAATCCACCTACTATTACACCCCAATGGACAATCTTCAGATAAGTTGCCGCTCATTTCGTTCAAAACTCCATCGAACTATTACCCTGAGTGAACTCTAAAACCGAGAAGTCTATCCCCAACTAACACCCACAAAAACGTAAAATAAACCCAAAACCCGTAGACAACCGCAGAATTCGGAAAACCAATCCGAAACTCAACTAAACTTGAGAATTCAAATTCCAAAAGAAAGTTAAAATTCGATGAGAGATTGACATACAGCTTACAAATTTTGGAGTAATCGCGAGTAAGAATGTTGTAACCCGTAGACAACCGTGTATCAGCGGCGATTACACAGTAATCGGCACCGGCAATCGCAACACAGGATCTGCAAAAAGCTTGTCAGTGATTCACAACGGATAATAAAAACATCGTAACACTGCATAGAGAAAGAGAGAGAAGAGAGAGAAACAGAAAGTACCCGCCATTGTTGTCGTAAGGAGACCAGTTAGCTTGCTGCTTCGTCATGTCGAATAGGGCAGATGAAAAAGCGAAAGCGTTCTTGAGAGAAGAGGAACTTAACAAAGCAAAGACACAAAACTTGGTCTCTGGGTTTATAGCTTTCTCGCTTCTTTTCCTTCTTTGGATCTCACGGTGTCTTTTCCCTCAAGAAAAAAATGAAATGGAACTGAACGACCAAACGACGGCGTTTTTCCGGGGCCCAACCCACAGATTTAAGTGGGCTATTCTAATAAATTTGCGCTGCTCATTCATACTGTAAGGCCCTTTTTTTTATCAATTTTCCAATTATTTTTATTTAGATAAATATGACTTTTAACCAAACTGACCTTTTCGTTTTAATTTTGGGTTTCTTTTAAAATATAAAAAATTTAGAACAAAATAACTGTAAAACAAAATTTATTGCATTTGATTTTTCTTGTAAAGTTTAAATATTTTGTCGTTTTTTAAAATTTCTCAAAAAAAATAATTTATTTTCTAACTTAAGTATTTTTTATTTTGGCTTTCATTTGGTAATTATGAATTTCCATTTAAGAATTGAATGTTTTTCTTAATTATATTACTTAAGTTTTATGAATTTTTGTTTGTATCGTTGCATACTCATTTAATTCATAATATTCTTTTTCATTCTTTATTTAATGCATAATTTGTTTTTTTAAAATTCCTTTTTTTCTTTTAATCAGTTTCTTTAGTTCGTTTTTTCGTTTTCCTCCATTTTATTTCAGATTTTTTCGACACAAATTTAAGTTTTCTTTTTATATACATTCCGTTTTTACGTCATATATATATATACGCATTTTAAATATATACTAGATGATTTCAAATAAATTTAGTGTTTATATGTCAAATAGATTCGGAACAAACATAAAAGTTAGATTATTAAGGTGATACATACCTTATTAAAAATGTATACTCCACATATTTTGTGTGTATATATATTTATTTTATTTTATTTTTTTAAATATATATAATATCTTAGACAGTTCTTATAGATAATGAAAATATAATGTAGGACACAAGTGTATTATCTATGTTGTTAACCCTTCATTTCTTATTAGATTTTTGCCCAATTGATTTTTTTTGTTACTTATGATTGAAGCCAAGAATAACAAACTTTCATACAAGATATGAACATCTTAAAAGTTCTGAAAGTATAAGAACTCAATTGAAATTAATATGAACAAAAATTATAATTCAACCTTTTTATATTAAGATATACACACACACACACATATAAAGAAAGATGATCACATGGAAGCCAATCCATTGGCTGTTGGAAAGGAGGGGGGAAAATCCTACTTTTCTTGTGACATAATTGGCATTTATCACAAGAAAAAACTGAAGGAAAAGAGAAGAATGCATTTTAGAAAAACAAACAACCTGGCATTTCCAAACAAACCAGCAGCATTCACTTCCAAACAGAATAATGAAAAACATACAAAAGCTTTCCATAAAAGAACAAAATTGTCAAAAATAGGTGAGAAGAAAAAAACAGAGGTCCTTCATTCATTACAACCATCATCCTAATAACAGGTACAGAAGAAAAACCAAACTAAATCAGACATGTCCTAATTAATCATGATTAAGAAAAATGTGTGAATCTAACAATTGAAAGTTGGTAATGACATTTCCCTAATTCTCACTGTGGTGGTGGATAATAGTCAAATCTCAGATGGTAATGTTGGTAAGAACAATCAGAAAGGCTAGATCATATAAGATCAATGTGGTCAGCAGGGAGATTATCTGATGCTGTTTTCTTTTCTATTTGTTTTTGTTAAGCAACTAATTAGATTAGCCTGGCAGCGATATATTGATGTCGGTAGGGGAATTTCTCGGCTCCTGCAAGGAATGCACAGCAGCGTTGGTACCCCAATTATCTCTTTGGAAAGGCGAAGGAGCAAAACCAGTTGGTTTTAATGACCCGGGATTTTGCACACCGTTCCCATTTAAATTGTCTTCTGTGTCGGCATTGGAAGTCGGCATAGTGGTGGGTGGTGCCATGCTCGGGACTGAACCAGGGGCTGCAGTTGGTATCGACTCGGGCTTCTGCTTTTTTACCTTCTGCTGCTCCTGTTGGCTAGTTGGTAGGAAACTCCCCACTACAACCTAAATTTAGAGAAAAGTTCGATATAACTATTCCAAGGAAAGCCTACATGTTTTGCTTCTTCACATTATGGTAATAAAAAAGAAGTTTGATACCTGAACTGGGCCTGCAGCTATGAGTAAACCAGCTACCCCTCCCCCAACAACACGACCGTCGGGGCTTGCCAAGGAGACGCTCATCCCACCCGACCTGCTTCTTGTTCCTTGATTTTCAGTAGGCATGAATGATCCAGACAAAGAAAGTATCTCAAATCGACCCTGGCAATAATAGTCCCTCTTAATCACTCGGACAGAAACAACAAATAGTCCATTCACATGCACAACAATTCAATAAGACCATTTCCCATTTTGATTTTCTGTCCTGCATTCTCATCTTATAGAAAGGTTTGAACTTTTGAAGATTAACTGACTTGACATACCTCATATGTTAAGGTACCACCCGAAGAATCGGGCTGCCGAAGAGTAACATTAGAAATTACTCCGTTGGCAGAAAGAATACAGATTGCTCGAGGACCTTGTTGGGAGAACGATATGATCTTCATAGTGACATCCTTTTCAACAGCCAAACATCCAAAAAAAGAAAAACTACGTTATTCAATTATCACGTTTGTAGAGACCTCAGATGGGAAATAATAATGCATGAGAGAGAGATGTTTAAGTGAGAGAGAGATCATGTAAGAGGAACTATAGGAGGTGTAACTCCTCCTCGTAGCTATTGGTTAATACTCTTGTGTATTTGATTTTGTAGGACTAAAACTCCTCTTATTAGTTACTTATGTGCAACTTCTTGTCCTCTTCTTTTTTTGATAGACCGATTTTGCATTTTTGTTCTCAACGAAAGTTCAGTTTCTTGCCAAAAGAAAAAACCCATGAAGACATTTAATATAGTTAGACTTTATCTCAGGTTACAAATATAGGTATCATAAACTGAAGAGATTACACAAGTAATAGACATGGAACCTAATGGCTTGTTTGGGATAATCAATTAACTAGTCAAGTTAAAACTATGGTCCACTAGAAATCACAAGATAGAGATACAAATTGAGGGAAAGTAACTCTAATTACCCTAAAAAAGCCAAGAAAAAACACATTAAAATAAAATTTTAAGAAGAAACCAAACCGAAACAAAACAAAATTTACTTCCCAAAAGCAAGTTCTTGCCAAAACAGTGTTTTGAAAACAAACCCTAACAACCATTTAAGCATTCAACCACTGACCTAAGAGATTGAAAGAGCTAAATTTCTATTACAAGCTAAAATAGCTTCAAGAGAAGCCATATCCAAAACTTGTAACTTGAACTTATAATTCTCGATCGATTCAACTCAAGGAGGAAAAAACTGAGGACGGAGATCAGAGGCATGAATTGTAGCAATGATACGAAGTAGATATTAGGTATAAGTACGAACACACATTCCTTTTATTTCTATTTTCTGTAGTGAACGTACCTCGCCAGCATTGACTGTGATGATATGAGGCATGAAATTTGTCCCAACTGCACACGCATTCCATTCTCCTGTAGTAATTGATGGGGAAGAAATATCATTTCAGAATACCAAAAGTTGAAAGCAAATAAGGTGAAAAAAGTCAAAAGCTCCAATAATGCTCCACAGTTGCATGTTTGTGTAGCAAGAGTATAACAACAACAACCCTCCTTTTCCATAGATAGAATGCAAAAACTATCTATGGAACAAGAAAACAAAACTAAAACTTTCAAAGAGAAAATGATAATCAAAGACTTGACCCACTGGCTAGCTAGATTACTTGCATATTTGGCTCATTTACTAAAAACAGACTGGCATGAACAACAAAGATCCCAAACTGAGTACCATGATCAAGTACTTGGGATAAATCATCTTTCAGTGTGGTTAGATATTTGTTACACCACAATCCCAGGTTCATCGAGAAGCCATAACCACAAGGCATGATAAGTTTAAATTATCACAACAAAAACTTGGGCTGTCTCAGTCAAATTATCTTCTTCTTAATGATCCTAAGGGCCGAGATTTGAGGCAATTGAGTCTATAAAAGGATCTAAAAACTGCTTTCGTTAGTTGGATTCTCTCCAGTTCAACTAAAAATACTTAATCCTTTTTTAACATGAAATAACAAACAAGATACTTATAACAAGACAAAGATTCCTAGCCTAAGAGAAGAGCCAAACGGTGGCAGTAAAATCTTCCATATATCCATACTATATTCAACACGTTAAATCATAAACAATTTTAAAAAAAAACAAGCGTTAACAAAAGTAGAAGTAGAAGACATGCTAGAATCCAAAAATAGCTAGATACACGACGCGACGACATTTATACCGCCACGTCATTTATACCAATCTCAAAAGACTAAAAGGGCTTTTTTGTAATTTAGACATGATTCAAGAATTCGACCTACTATAAATACCCAAGAGATTGTCATATTGATGACCATCTAAGAAAGGAAGATGTTTAAACTGCTTTAAATATGATTTGACCTACTTGAACTACATCTTACACTAACATAACCTACACTTTTAGTTGGACATGATCTCTTTTTTTCAGGGTTCACACACTGTAATTTATAATCATTAATGTCTGATGCAAAACACAGTCATAATCAAACTCCAATGTGGAAAAAAATTGATTGAAATACAACTCAAATCAAAAGTTCAGATACGACAATCAATCCAGCTAATTGGTGACCTTCAAAGAAGTCAAATCGTTCTAACCGTTACCGTTAGCGGAAGAGTTTCTATTTCTCACAAAATTTTCAGCTCGTGTAACCTAGATTCGAATCTACAACTATTACCAAGTAATGCCAAAAATAACTTCGAGAAAAGCTCAATCCCTCAGCATTAACTTATGATCTACATGCATGACTTTAAACTAATTTTCAGATCAAGAATCTACAGAGAACAAATGGATTGACTAAAAAAAACAGAAAAAAAGATAACAATTTTGTTCGGAATTTGAAAGAAATGACAAACAAAAAAAAGGCTGTGAGAAGAATATTCTAAGAACCCCTAAAAGGTCAGATCTCAGTATAAAAGCAGCCGTACGCATCTTATATGTTGAAGGAGGACATATCTCAACAAGTAAGGTCCCACGTGAATTTTGTAAGCCAAAATTCAAATGGGAATCTTTTTTGAAGAGAAGATATTATATATTCTTCATGATATTCAGAGATCATTTCAAGCAAACCAAATCTCGAACTCACCTCCATTTTTATACACAAACAGAAGCAAACTACAAAAGTTGATGAAATCCCAACAAAGATTAAACAAAAATTAGTAGTAATTCTACATCTCTAATGATCCCAAATGAAAATTTTTAATTTAATTATTAAAAAAAAAAAAAAAAAACTTGGTTTCCCATTACCTATATATTCCATTCCCATTTTCTTGTGATGCTTGAATTCCGAGCCACCGAGCCGGCCCTTCCCCCGCTTAGTAATGGAGAAGCCACCGGCTGCCGGAGCCGAGGAAGAAAGCGGCAATGGTGACAATGCCATCGTTACCGTTCCATCTGGGCCGTATTTTCTAGGTCTACCCCGCTTCTTTTTCCCTGTGGTTCCACTTCCGGGTAGCCCCACACTTACTGGCGAGGCGGCAACTGTTGGTGAACCGCCACCGCCGGCCGGCGGCGGCGGGTTCTCGGTTCTCGGAGCCACATGATAAGCCGACGGAGCTTCGGCTCCTATCACTGTTACTCCTGCATTTATAGCTTCTCTCTCTTCCATTGCTTTGAACTGCGAATTTTTTGAGGGTTTTTTCTTTTTCTTTTTCTTTTTTTGGTTACACGATTTAGATGCTCATTCCTGCTTTGAAGAAGAAGAAGAAGATTAGTCAATACCATGACAAAATTAAACAAACAGTTCTTACCTCATTTTCTAAGACTTAATAAGAACAATAATGGAAGAAACCAAAAAATCCCATTCACTCTACGATGAACAACACGAACAAGGAAGTAAAGTAAAATCAAACAATCCATCAAACCTAAGAAAATAAAGTCACTCAACAATACATGATCATGCAGAATATTGAGAAGAAAATGAAAGAAAAATCCACCGCCAATTCCGACCAGAACTTTCCGCCGCCGTCGCACGATCTAAACTCTTATTACACTCAACCACAAAATTACCAAACAAACAGAAATTCAAAAACAAGCACACACCCAACAAACAAAAAAAAAACAGTTAGTTATCACTCGACATTTTAGAGAAAATAGAGAAATCAAAAGGCAATAAAATGAACACACACAAAAAATGAAAGAATCAAGAAAAATTGCGACGAAGGACTAAGAGATTACGACCTATGACAGAAATAACTTCCTTTCACAGTGCTGCACTGCCCCAAAAGCCAAAACGACTTCGTTTTCTGTCAGGATTTTTACCTCGCTTTCGGAAACAAAGCTTCTTCCGAGATACAAGGAAGAAGAAACAATCGCTAGATTTCTGAAGAACAAAAAAAAATTAAAAAGAAAAAAAATAAAAATAAATCTGTTTGTTTCCTGAGAAAATAACAGCCGCCGGAAAGTAACGACCGGCCAGTGGTTCCAGGCCAGAGCTGTCTGAAACACAAACCACTTGAGAAAGCAAAAGGGGAAAGCAAAGTAAATAACAAAATAAAATTTTCAAAAATAAAAATCAAAAAAAAAAAGTTGAAAATGGAGAATAGATAATAAAGAAATTTATAATTACATTTTTATAAGATCAAGATTTTTCTTTCTTTTTTTTTTTTTTTTTGCCTGTATTTTTTAAAATAATAATTAAACGCTAAACCCGATAAAATTACAATCTGGTTAATGAAAAATTTCACGTCCGATAGAAATAAAAAAAGAAGAAAGAAAATTATATTTTTATTATTGATGACTTTGAGAAAAAGAAAAAGTAAAATAATAATGGAAAAAAATATATAATAATAAAGAAATAGGGTTAAAAAATTTACGGAAAAAGAAAAGTGAAGAGAGAAAAAGTAAACGAATTTGTTAAAATACATTAATTTTGTTTCTATTAAAAGCTGCAAAGGCAGCAAAGGTTAGTGTTAGCGGGCCGACCTTTTTGTTGCCGCTGACCTGCTTTTTGTCTTTTTCTCAACAAATCAAATTTCTTTCGTTCTATTTTATGCCGTTAAATTCGCTTTTAATTACTAAACTTGCCATCCAAATACTCTAATCTAATCTCATTCATCTAATTATCTTTCCCTAATTTCTTATATCATAAAATCTATACAAATACTTACCAATATAATAAAATAATAGAAAATCGTAAAAAAAAAAATATCACAAAATATTTGCCAATATTGTTTTTACTGATTTTGTTACATAGAGTAAGTAGCTTGTCAATTTTTCAAATTCAAAATAATTATTAATCATGATAATTAATGAAGAGTTTGTAAAAATAGTAAAAATGTTTATGATAATAGAGTCTATGTCACATGTATTTTTTTAACGGTAAAAATGAAATTTAAAAGTAGATTATCGTCTAATTATCATCAATTATTAGTTAATGTAAACAATAAATGGTTTTTCTATCAACTGTTGGAGTTTTGAATTTATTGTTTCTATTTTTCATATAATTTTGTCTTTTATAAACTATACTATTTACCATTGGTGGTAAGAAAATTCAAACTTGGTAATTTTGGAAATATGTTTCAGCCTTATGCAGATTTTTCTTTTAAAATTTTGCATTTTCATATTATGGTTAAAATTATAAAACTTGTTGAATAGGAGACCCCATTTCACTAATTAGAGTATTGTTTGAGTTTGTGTCCTTTAATTTGATATTTGATTTTTTGAATAGTAAACGATGGAGTCTCGTTAAATTCATATTTGCTATAATTATAGTGTTTACCTAACTTACCTACTTAAAAAAAGATGCATATGATTTGTATTTTACATTTATTTTTTTTAATAAAATTGTTATCTTTTGTCTGTCCAAACACTGTCATGTAAATTTGTGTATTAATTGTTTTTTGGTTTACATTTTGTTCGTTTTTATTTATTTATTGTTAATGTTTCAATTTGAGAAGTTGTGTGAATCAACTTATATTACATTTAAACGATATCGTTATTTAGG
The DNA here is from genome assembly GCA_025688845.1 of Cucumis hystrix. Classification (NCBI taxonomy): domain Eukaryota; kingdom Viridiplantae; phylum Streptophyta; class Magnoliopsida; order Cucurbitales; family Cucurbitaceae; genus Cucumis; species Cucumis hystrix. Next base: position 1,600,993 of record CM046888.1, on the reverse strand, counting down.
ATTTGGGGTTTTTAAAAATAAATTGACAAACCATTAACACTTTGTATAACAAAACAACTAAAAAAACAAAATTTATTACCTTTAATTTTTTTAGAAGGGTAAATATTTTGTCAAGCATTCTATTTGTAACCGTTTTTCATATAAAAAATTATGATTAATAAATACGTAAAACAATGTATAGTTACAGCTTACATCACAAACGTACAACTTCGTTTTTTTTTTTTCGATCACGAGTCATAAGAAGTTTAAAATTACGTATGTTTGGTATGGGTCAATTTTAAGCTTGGACTCATCCTAAAAACATGTTATCATCATATTAACATAACTAGATTGGTTATGCATGTTTGTTTGTTTCGACTGTCGTATTAAAACTCAATCTATACCTTTTTCGATTATTTAATACGTTACTTTTAAAGGTCAATAGACGACACTTTTTGTCGTATTGAGATTGACTTTTATGACATTTGAGTGTATTAATTATACCAATTTGACAAATGAACTACATTATTAATTGATTGGTTCTTAATGTCTGTGCAGTAGAAGCATGTCTTGATAAATTGCAATTACCATTATTGTTTGAAGAAGTAAATAAATATAAGTAAAAAAGAAGCCAATATTTTGGCACATCATTTATGTACAAAGTACAATAATATTGCACCAATGTATTTCAAAGCATGCTATATGTCTAAGAAACTTTATTTCAAATAAATTTACAATTTGATTGAAAAATCGATTGGGCATATCCTTGTTCGTGTTGACATTAGATTAGGGTAAATTTGTAATTTGAGTTAATATTTAATGTCGAATTCAACAAAGATTTTCTTTTGCGATAAAAGTTAATATATTTTTTTTACAAAATGAAACTAGAGTTGAAATTTAAAGTTAAATGAATCGTTACAAGGGATAGAAATATTTGTTACTTCATGGTAGATTGATTTTTTTCTTCATAGTAATTGATTTTTTTTCAGTTTGATTGATGTTTGCCTTTTAGTCAATTTTTTCATAATTTGCTTCATTTTTTTTCAAACAAATAAATTAAGTATAATTGATTTTTGTCTTTTAGTAATTTCGGATAAATAATTTTATTATCATTATTTTTTAATAACTAATTTTCTATTTATTTTATAAAGACGTTTTTCATTTAAAGGTTTTTTAAAATTACTATTCAAAATATATATTATATTTTAATTAATAAGTATAACAATTTTTTTTGTTATTTTATTTCATATGGGTAAATAGTTTATAAAAAAATTATATTAAAACAAAATAGTGATTTTTTTTTCTTTTTGTTTATTTTTCGATTGTTGGAAAAAAGTATTTTAATTAAGTGGGAGTGAAGATGAAGAAATGAGGACCCGATTACATCACCGGGGGGTGAGGGTAGATTTGTACAGGCGATGAGGTGGGCGTGGACATGAGTCAACAGAGTAAGATCTGTTATTATTATTTATTTTGTTGCTGTTATTATTATTATTATTTTGAAAAATAAAGTAAAGATTTATTAGTATGATTGTAAACATATTCAAGAGATTTTGCCTCCCGGATGTTACTTTACTCTTAATAATGATAATAATTCGCGCACAATATGGCATAATTGACACGTTGAACTCCATTCTTAACTTTTCCCATTTTTAAATCATTTTTATGATTTATAGAAATTAATTTAATTCTTTTAGTTAACCAAAAAATTATTTACAAATTAATTCATCTAAATATTTTGTCAAATATTTTATTTTTGACAATTTTACTAAACAAAAGTATATTATTTTAAAAATACAAGTGAGCATGTGTTAAGATAAGTAGAAAATATGAGATTGTGATTTGCTATCGAAGAATTAAACAATCATTTAGACAATTGATATTTTGTTCATTGAGTTATACTCAATTTAATTGCCAACTTCAATCATCGTATCCATACAAGTTTGAGAAATTAATTTGAACCCCTTCTACACGAGTACACACATATAGAAATGACCTTTTTTTTTTAGTACCAACTTAGTTTAAAACACGATTACGATACAAAACTAAGCCCAATGATGAAAATAATGTGCGGGCAAATGAATCCTTATTGTAGCTCCCTCCAATCACGTGAAAAAAAAAAATAACGTGTTAAAATGTGTTTAATTGGACTATCAAAATAGTCGTATAAAGATAATGAATACCACAATGTACTAAAGTATATAAATTTTGTAAAAAATATAACATTTAACAATATTTACACTTTGTTTAAACAATAAATATAATAATTTTTATATTTTAGTAGTTTTGATCTAAATAATTTATCAATTTTTTTATTTATAAAAAAATAAACCCCTAAAGTATAATTAAGAAAACATTAATGTTTAAATATAATATTTGAGAATTATAACATATAGATAACAAATTGCATATTTAATTAATGATGAAATTTTGAGAGAACGACTTGCCATTTAAATAAACGTCGATTCGAAATAGCTATTCTCATTTATCGCAATTAAAACAACTAAAAATACACTAAAAAATGGGTCAAATAAACAAATAAATATATAAATATATTCACTGGAGTTAGTGAGGTGGCGATAAATGATTGGGTGAATTCTAGAATATGGAAAGAGACAAAATCGGGGCTGTCGGACAGGTGGTTGAACAATAATTTAACATCTGTACTCACCTGTTTTGATATATATATATATATATATATTTTTTTAAATCATTAATTATCATTTAAAATTTACATCGTAAAAAAAAAAAGAATAGAACATTTTACAAAATATTTACTTTTTATACCCAAAAAAATAAATTTTGTCTTTTATTGGTTTTGTTCTCTAGATTATAAATAGTTTGTCAAATTTTTCAATTTAAAAAAAATCCTAAAAATGTGAATTTTTTCAAAAATAAAAAAATTGACAAACTATTTAAATTATATAAAATAATATCACTAAAAGACAAAATTTATTACAATTGATTTTCTTATGGAGTATAAATATTTTGTCAAATGTTATAAAAAAATTAAGTGTAAGGAAGTTTGTCTTGACTATATATTGAGTGAATAGTTTGTTGTTTGAAAAAAACTTTAAAAAATTAGTTTTTTGTTTTAAATATAAAAAATTGACAAACTATTTACATTAAACAAAACCACTAAGAGATAAAATTTATTACTCTTGATTTTTCTATGAAGGGTAAATGTTTTATCAAATGCTATAGAAAAATAAAATATGACGAATCTTGTATTTATTATAGACATAGAGGGGATAGTTTGTCCTTTTTATTTTTTAAAAAATCCCCTTAAAATTATAATGCAAATGTGATGGAAAAAGGATCACAACTAGAAAAATAACCCAAATTGTTAAATGGCTTATGTGTGTTTATTTTATGGGTTACCGAGTGGGGTCGTCTTCAACATATACTTTTTTAAAAGTTTAAAGAGTTCATTCATGTGCTTTAATTTGATGTTCATCCACGTCGTTAACTTAGTATTTTAAAAGTTTGTAAACAACAATAGTTTATGTATATATATATATAAATGACAAATACAACGAATTAAGATGATAATACAAACATGTCGTAAAATTGCAACATTTTTAATCAAATTAAAGTTTATGAACTAAAATATGTTGTTTTAAAAGTAAAAATAAAACTTGAATCTCCAACTTTTAACAGTAAACATGTTCATATATGGTTTTAATGCATATCTAATTTCATTTCGACGACTTTGAACTTATTTATATACTTACATAAATGCCTTATAGTTTCAAACCAATACATGGTTTTACTATATAACCATTTATACGTGGCTCATAATACATGGTTTGCTAAAATATAAGTTATTTGAATTGCAAAAACTGCGACCATAATATACTTTGGAGTTACAATTTGACACTCAAAATTTCAATTATGAAACGAGGCCTTTGAAAAAAAAACATTGTTTTGGTAACCGCTCAAAATAGTTTTTAAAACGTATTTTAAACAATTTTTAGCAAAAGAGTTCAAATAAAAACAAGATTATTAAAGCACACATTTTTTCTTAAGTCAATCCAAATGAACTAAAAAACCGACCATATGCAATAAATATATAAATTGTAGTAAAAATAAAAAAATATAAAATTTTACAAAATATTAACAATCTATAACAACATTTTTAAATTATATTATTGATATCAACTGATATGCTACAGTGATAAAAGTCTATCAATAGCGATCATTGATATAATCCAAAATTTGGCTATAGTTTGTAAATATTTTAATTTATTTTACTATTTTAAAAAATGTGATTATATAATGTTAAATATTTAATTATAATGGATGGATTGGATAGGCTAAAAACTTAATTTTTATAACAAAAAAGAAATTGTTGTATAATTGTAACTTTTGAACGTGGTGGACAACGTGGGCAGTGTCTCATGGGGCTTTGGCGCGTGTAAACGTCTAAGAGATGATTGAAATTTTTAAATATTTCCCTCATTCCGCTCCCGCCTTTTCCTTTTGGTCAAAAACCATTTTCTTTTTATTTATTCACAATCATCTAAATTAAAATTAATAAATTAATTAAAAGGTATGTTTATGCAAAAACTATCCTTACTAGGATATTAATTACAATTATACCTTTAAACCTTTAAATTTATTCAATATTTAAAAATTGACTATCAAACATGCATAATTATACAAGTTTAAAAATTCAACTATTATCACTTGGGATAGAGGTGAATATCGGTCGGTTGGAGTCTATCAAACTTACATAATTATAATGTTAATTACGACTATACTCTCAAACTTACGTGATTGTAAAAGTTTGATAATTCGACTTTTACCATTAATGGTAAATGCGAGTATCGATTGATCATAGTTTACTTTTTTTTACCAATTTTTCACCATACCAACTATAGTCAATTTAGTAAATGTTTGAATTGGCTCCTACCATGAAAGAGTACAAAACAACCATTAGCCAATCATTCAATTGGTTTAAGTTGGTTCAAACATTTGAAATCCTTAAAAAATGTCGTTGGTTTGAATTTTTTTCAAACCGACCCCCTTTGATTCGATCGATTTTGGTCGGTCGGCTTTGTTATTCAGTCTATCATGTTCACTCTTAATTGATGTCTCTACTTTTTAAAGATACATCTAATTATTACAATTGAATGGTTGATGTGTAAATCCAAGTATACTCTTAAGATAGAATTTTAAAATTTACCCTAAAATTTTAATAAAGTAAAGGGGGGGTGCCGCAGCGGGCGTGACATACTTTCCCCGGCCTCGGCTTTATATTTGCCTCGCATCTCACATCCCCAACCCCTATATTTCCTTTTCTTCTCTTTGCTTTTTTTTTTTTTCCCTTATTTTAATTTTGGCGTTACTTTTTAGGCACCAATTTTGTCTCACATTTATAACTTTTCCATTATTATTCTAGAAAATAAAATAATAGTAATAGTAATAATAATAATATACATTATTCAATCCTCCTTCTCTTATTTCTTAACTTAAATTATGTGTAATTTTTTTTTAAAAGTAAGTACAGCTGGTAAACCAATAATAATAAATGCCCTAACCAAGAAAAAGGATTGTGTGTATATATATCTATTATATGGTAACTTTTATTCACGTGGTCAAGTGAGAGACTATTTGAATAAATAAGGCTGTAAATAACATTATTTACTAAATATTTTAAAGTTTAAAGGTTAAATTAGGTGGTTGAAGTATACACTATACCACAATCTTATCTTTTCAGTTATTTACTTTCAAAGTTACTTGAAAATATTTGTTGAATGGACTTTTAGTTCAAATATAGTTGAAAAAACATTGTTTATACTGTAAATATGTAAATATGTTTGTTCAAAGAAATTTCATATCGATTTGTTATAATATCATAGTATGATATTTTCTCTTTATCTTTATTTGACAATGAAATAAGTAACTCGTTTATCTTATAAGAAGTGTAAAATCTCTTAATTTTTTTTCGATCCTTAACACTTAAAAAATATCATACTATAAAGCATAAAAGAAAAGGTCATACGTTGTTAAAAAAATTAACGTTTGAAAAAAGTAAAAAAATACCATCAATTAAAATGTGATATATATACGAACACATTATAATTTATTAATTGTTTTGGAGTACTTGATTTTATGAAAATTAGCCCATTAGAATATAACTTTTGCTCTTATATTTTCAATTTTAGTGGGTGTATTTTAAAGTCTAGTTTTAATAATTCTTAAAATTATTTAAAAAATTAATTATAGTACAATATATCAAAACAAATTCAAATTTGAAAACCCAAAAAAAAAAAAAAAAAAAGAGCATGGAATAATATGTTTGACATATGAGAATGACACCAAATTTATTTCAAATCATCAGTAAAACCGAAAAGTAAAATAAATTTAACATAATATATAACACTTTCTCTTGGAATTAAAATATATGAACAACCAACAAGTTAAAAAACAATATTAAACAAAGAGAAAATAATAATATTGTACAAATTTCAACACAATATCTCCATGAAACCAATCTAACCAAAATATTTATCAAATATAGCAAAGTATCTTAATTTATTTATAGTGAACAACAATTAACTAATATATGCTACTATGACTGTATTAATCTATATCACTGTCTATTACAAATAAAATGTGATATTTTTGTATATTTATAAATATTTTAAAAAAAATTGTCTAAGAAAATGATTTATTTTTTATTTTATTTAATAAAATGTATTCCTTCCTTAAAAGAAAGTAGAAACAAAAAAATTTATATTTTTCTTGATGGAAATAGGGGATATTATATTTTTAGGGAAGACAAGAGTAAGAGTCTTTCGTACCTTGTCGGTCTCCTTCCCTAATTCTTCTTTGTTCAATAATTCAACCATATTATATAGTGTGACATAAAATTATATAATAGAAACAAAAATAAATAAATACAAATAAATTTATACCTATATATATGTGTGTGTATGTATACATGATTTGAATTTAGTTTTTTATTTAATTCAAATGTTGAAAAAATTCTATAGTTTTGATTTTAATTTTGTGTTGTCTTTTCGATGTATAATGGTTAAAGTTTCAATTTTGTTTTAATTTAATAATTGTGTTTAAACATTAAGAGTCGTTTGTTTATTGAAAATGTAGTGATTGTAGATTTAGATGCCTAAAATTATAGATGTTTGATCTTTTCTGATTACCATGTTTGTATTGTATGAATATAATTTTTGTAGATACGTGGAGATTGTTTTTTATTGTTGTGTTTGTATCATTAAATTTCTATTGGGGAATGCTTTAAATCTACACAATGTTCCAATAATTTTATTGCGACTATTTATTAATTTATAATTAATTTAATATAGCTTGAACGTATATAACATTTTATTTTTTATCAATCTGATTTTATTGATTATTATAATCTATACGCTGTTTTCCTCAACAAAATAATATATCACAATTTAAGTAATTTTATGAAATAAATATTAAGTTTGATTTAAATTTAAATATCTCATTACAAATAATAAGAAGGAGCAATATAGTAAAAAGAATGATATATATATATATATATGTAATCACCAAAATGTAAAATGAAGATGTCGGAAATATGAAAATCCATCTTTCAAAAAGACATCTCAAACTCTTAAAATGTCCTATGTCTGAGTATCATATGATGAACGATAACCTTTAGATGTCAGAGCATCTTACAATACTACAAAACAAACATGGTGATTTAAATATCAACTTCATATAAATTTAGAATGCTTGGGAAACAAACGAACCCTCAATGTTTAGTAAATATTAGTTTTCAATATTTTGTGCTAATATACATTAATTAACTTATGTTCACTTTTTTTTTTTCTTCTTTCTAGGTGGATTATAAAAAATTAGTAAAATTGGCAAAACATTTAAACTTAACAACAAATATGTGTGGAATGAGCTTTTTTCGTCACTAAATTTTTGTAAATGTAAATATCTTGTTATTATTCTTAAGAAAAAACTTTTTTTTCTTCTACAACTGTTATACTTAATTTAAAATAATTTATATCTATTTTAAACTAGTTAATAAACAATATAATAATAATTCAAAATGAGTACCCAATGATAAAACAGTTAACAACCATGTAAATATTTGAATATTGAATCTCTCAAAATCACCTGCTATGATACCAACGTTACATGAGTTAGGCTTGTAAATAATTTAATTAACTAATTATATATATACATACATACATACATATATATTACATATGCGTCCTAACCTTAGAATTTGAATAATTAGAAATCAGTATTCAAGTATGTTTATTGGTAAAACAGTAACAACTACGTCATTGCAAGGGGAAAAAAAAATACATACATTCACTTATTGGCTTTGCACGTGCTATACTATTGGAAATTAAAATGGACGTACAATAATACTTCTTTTTTTGTTTGTTTTTTTAAAGGATGGTAAATATCCAATAAATAAATTATTAATCATTTCATATTTGGGAAGTTTTCGTAAATTATAAAATCTTAAAAAATATCAGTAAATAAACAAAATTTTAAAATATGTCAATAAGAAACACTGATCGGTTAGTGTGAGACCCACTTCTAATTTGAGTAAGAAAGTAAAATTCGGCTTTAAGAAGTTGACATTTGATTAAACGATAAAATATTTTATAGTTAAGTATACGTTTTTGGATAAGAAAATTTCAAGTTGTAACTAACTTGCATCCTATTCTTACTACTTTGATGTTAAGTACGGTTTGGAATGTGACAGCTAGAACTATCAGTATCTATCATCTCGATAATATATATGATATATTTAATAGAATTTACCATTTCTTTACCAATTTTATCCATCAACAAAGGGTCTATGCATCTGTAATTTGAAAATGATTTTGTTTTCAAATAATATCTTTATGTATAGTATATTTTTTTATGGAAACAAAATCTTCACTTGTTGATTCCATGTGCTATGCTCTTGGGAATTAAAATTTGGAAGCAGATTTGTCACTTTCTCCCAAAAGTTTATACCAAATGCAACTCTCTTGATTGGTTGAGATAATCTTACTTTTTTTTCTTCTTTATTTCGTTTGATTAAACTATAACTTTGGTTTTGGAATTTGGACTATTCCACCTCTAAATTTCCAAGAGTGTTTATTAAGTTTTTATTTTAGATTAACAGCTAATAACAATTTAGTTCATATAGCATTGATGTACACCAAATATCATAAAGCTTAACTCACGTAATTAACAGAACCTTCTATTTAATAGGTAGAAGAGTACGTTCATACTTTAAGATTAGAAAATTAAGAATATGAATACATACCATATTCATACATAACCAAAAAAATGATCAACAAATCAATTGGTCAAATTTCACGAGTATAAGTAACGCTTTGGTATTGTTAAAAAAAGAAGGTTTGATATTGTTGATAATTGGTGCACTCAGTATAAAAATGTTATGTCAATCTTACTAATCGTGGCCTTGAACTTTTGATTAGGTCGGTAAACTTTGTCAATCACTACTCACAATTGTTTTTGTTATTGTAGACGTTTGTTTTTGTCGCAAAAAAATGTCATTTTCTATACAAAAGTTTATAGGTTATTATTTATAAGTTCATATCTATATACGTACACATACAATAAACGAGAGATTTAAACTTTATATCTCTTAACCATTAATATATTTTTCATCTTGTTTGCATTATTATGTATATATAAACCAAACATATTTGAGCATTTTAAAAACATAACATAATACGAGATAATATACTATACGTGGAGTTGTTTTCAAATATAGCAAAATGAATTAAAATATTTACAAAATATAACAAATTTTTAAAATATGTCAACAACATACACTGATAGACCAAACACTGCTTTAAATCTATCAATGTCTATCATTTGATATATTTATTTATTTATTACATTATAAATATTTTTAACAGTTTTGGTATTGATAACAAATTTAAATGTTTATACTTAAATAATTTTAGTTTTTTCCATTCATTATATTATACTTTATATTTAAACTTCACGATGCTTTATCATCCAAAAAGCTGCAATGCTATATTTGTAGTTAACGGGCTTTAATCGGTAATTTGACCCACAAACTAAAGGCCCAAATTGATTTACTTGCAAGCCCGTGTCCGCTCAGGCCCAAGTCCAACGTATAGCTTTCAATTCCACTCTACATTTTGTTTTTAAAAAATGATTAAACAAGTGAACATTCCAAATAATTACGTCACGGTTGATAAGTATATTTGTTTTCTTTTCTCTCTTTGCGATACAAACACTATTTTTATCTTTAAATTTATTTATCTAGGATGTTTTTTTTCTTTTATTTTAAATAAAGTATTTGTGATTAGTGATTTCCAACTTTATATTGTTTTATTTTTGTCTATGGACTAATTCGTTCACGAACTTTTTAGAGTGTTTGTATTCATCCTATCATAAACGTGCTAGATAGGTAGGGATGAAATCCAGAGGATAAAAACGAGTGTTAGTTTTGACAAATTGTAACAATACATTCAAATCATCAAACATGGCAAGAGGTCAAGTTAGCTAAGTGACAATCAATGTTTTTATTATGCTATTAAAAAACAAAGCTTCATAATTTGATAAAGTTAAGTCAATCAATCAACCAAAAAGCTTAGATGAATAGGTTATGATATACTTAATTACCATATCAATATTTTAACATAAGTAATAAATAATAATTATTTCGATCTAGTTAATGTATTGTAATTAAGTTATCAACCGTATGAAATCACACGTGTTTGACCTAACTCTTGCACGAGTAAAGTTATTACCACGTGAGTGTGAACATCTTTTAGTAGTTAAAAAACGATGTTCGTATCTTTTATAAGGTTCAAAATGTTTCCACTTTACTATATAGTTAAATCGCACAAATATATTTCTCTGTTAGCATATTCGAGGGACGTACAATGTACAAATACTTATCGATTGGTTTTGGAAATATTTTAGGTGAAATGTGTGGGAAGTACTATACAGAGAAATGACAGTTTAAGGAGACAATGAATGTATGGAAATTTTAATTTAATGTTGACAATAAATGGAATAAAGGGAAGCATTGAAATCGAGAATTCAATTCACAACCAAACGAAAGTGCAAAGTCAAATCAAGTAGGCATACCTACGTGTGGCTCCCGCCGTAGTTACTTGACAACAACAGCCAGAGCTTCAGGGTTGAGAGAGCGAGAACAGAGAATGTGACAATCGATCCTAGCATCAAGTACATTAGAGTCTAAACATATGAAATGCAAGGTGCAGTGATTCCTGAGCAGTTTGTGCAGCCTCTTAATCCATTTAAATAATCTAATAAAGAAGAAAATTACAATAAATTGTGTAAAAATATGTCAATAAAATTGTGATTGTGTATTTTAAAAATAAACTAAAATACAAGAAAATTTTTGAACAATATCAAATAAAAGTATATTATTTTATGGTGGTTATTATTATTATTGGTGAAATGTATTACTTTATTAGTTATAGTAAGAAAAAAGAGAGAATAGTGTTTGATGATATTTAATATATATGGTGGACAGAAGGGCGTGCAGAATGCCCATTGCTTCCAATGGGACCAACAAATCACAACATCTTTAATTTATTCACTTCTTTCTTTATTTGTTTCACTTTGATGCATATCGAGAGAGAGAGGATGGAATGGATAATGGTTGATATTTAATTCAAAATGTACAATTCTTTTGGGAGTTCTTTTGTTTCATTTTGTTTTTTTTTTATTAATTAAATTCTACATACAGTTATTTTCTAACGTTTTAAACTATTCTATGTCAAACTGTTTCCTAAGATTGTTATGCATTTGAGCATCGTGATATCGAGTAAAGTTGTTTATTAAATATGAGAAGTTAGTTTGAAATGTTCAATAGAGTGAGTATGTTTTTTTTTTTTTTTAAAAATAATAATAAAAAAATAAAACTATTTATACTTCGACCACATAAATCGATTTTGCAATATTTTATCCACTTTGTTATTTTTTACTATTTAGACACAATTTTAAATATAGCAAAATGAACAAAAATATTTACAAGGTATAAGAGAAAAATTTAGATTTGTCACTTCAAATACCAATAAAATTATACGGGTATTTCTATTGATATTATAATATAAAATTTTGTTATACTTTGTAGGTATTTTTTGTTATTTACAATAATTTGATCTGATTGTAATTTGTTTTATTATATTAATTTAAAAGTAGAACATAATTTGGTTTTACTAACAACCCTATTATTAGTTATATAAAGAAAATTGGAAACCAAAATTTAAATCCACATTTTGATAGAGATATCTCAACTAAGTATTTTTTTTTTCTTTTAATTAAGAAATTATATTTATTTAGTGTTTAGTTTATTCTTTTGGTGTTTGTAGAATCTCATTGAGTGAGTTGCTTCTCATATGCCCAATTGTGGTTTATATTCTACGAGGATTTAGATGGCCAACAATCCATATGCCTAAATATCTTAGGTTTCAATGATTAAGAATTACTAGCTACGCATGTATATTATTGCCTTATAAATGCAAGAAAACAATGGAAAAAACCCATCTTAAAACACTTATATGTTTGCATTTGGAACAAACGTGCTAGCCATCTTCGTTTAAAATTTGAGAAAATTGAAAATATGACGAGCTTGAGTTTCAAGGAGAAAAACATTAAAATTAAGCCAATTTTTGGCCTGAAAAGGATAGGCATGAGTTAACGGGTTGGGCCACACTTAATAGATGAAAGGTTGGTCCATAGGCCCAATGGTGTAATCGAAGATTTTGAAAAATTTCGACTATCTTAGAGGATGAGGATGAGGATGAGTCGAGGGATGGACTCGTCCAAAGGTACAATGGTGTCCTACTCGAACTCGATTGAGGAAGGAGATTTTGGCCCAAAGGCCCAACTTCTCTCATTTGTTTCAAAATTATCAATAACAATGATAGATTTTTTTAAGTATTTAAAAATTCAATATACAAAGAAATAAATAAAAATAATTCAAATAAACCAAAATAGGAACAAGAGAAAAAGGGGAAGGGACAAACCAAGCCCATGCTAAGTTGCTAAAGGCTAAAGGTAACCAAGATTATGTACTATAAAACTTTATAAAAATTAAAACTTAGTCCTAAAGAAGCAAAACATAGTTTAATGTAATGAAATGTGTCATTAATTTAATTGAGTTATTTTAGGAAGAGAGAAAAAAAAGATTATGACAAAATTGTTTTTATGAATTTTAATTTTGGAAGAGAAACGTTTAAACATTCACACACACGTCCAAAATTCCCAAAACCAATCGAAATAAGAACCAAAAATTCCAAAAAAGTATTGTACACTAAAACAAGAAGGCCTTGAGAAAGAGATAGAGAAAATCACTTTGAGAGAGAGCGAGAGGGAGAGAGAAAAAGCTTAGGCCCTCAAAAATGTCAGAAGAGCAAATCAAAGTTTAGAGAAACACAATTGGAAGTGGAAGAACATTTTTGCTTTTTCTTGCTTTGGATTAGGATAATCCATATTCCAATTTTTTTCCAGATGAATCCGAGCAAAATTGAAGAAGATCTCTTCCATCACCACCGTCTACACGACGATCTCGACCCACTTACGACCCAGATCATTGAATCTCAGCCGTCCATTCCCAATTCACACCATGCCGAACCACCGTTCTCTTTGCCGGAAATCGTGCTCTTCCGGTCGCCGTCTCCGTCGTCACCAAGTCACTCGTCTTCTGACGATTCAACGACTCACTCCACTCGGTTGAGTCAACTCATTCAGAACCCTACATCGACTTCGCAAAATCTTCATGAACCGCCTCTCTATATCTCGCCGGAGCCTCACATATCTGCTCAGTTTTACACCTTTAATCCCGAGTCGCACTCGTTGATGATCCGTTGCATTCTTGAGAACCGCCTTGCGACGCCGAGTGAAATACGCGCCGCCACATCGCGGTCCGTTCTCAAGTCATGGAGAACCGTGTGGAAGGACCGGAACGAGGATACTGCGTATCTGACGGCGTGGAAGAGAATTCAGGATAAGCTCACGGCGACGGTCGACGAAAACGGTAACGAATTTCTCTGTTTCAAGAACAATACTCAGCAATTCGTTTCGCATATTAGTCAATGGCAGGACATTGTTACGAGTTTTCATGGAGATACGGATTTGAAACATTTAGGGTTGAAGGAAACTATAGAGAGAATTAAGCAGGTTTGGACTGTAGGCGCTAAATTTTATGGGATTCCTGAGAGTTACATTAGGGTTTGTGTTGCTGCTTGTCCTGTTTGTAATTCAGCGTCCTCGGCATCGGGGTCGAGGAGCAAACGACGGAGGTTTGAGTATACGGACACTCTTGAGGTGCCTGCTAAGGAAGTGCCCCACAAGCTTCAGCAATTGGCTGCTAAACATAAGGTGGTGCTTTGCATTAGGCAGAAGTATATTAGGTATAAGCCTTTCATGGCGGAGGTTAAGGATTATGCTTGTCATAGGGCAGGGGAACCTGCTACAAAGAAATCCAAGATTTTGAAAAGGGAGCCATATGCATCGAAGAGATGTGGGTGTGGATTTCGTATCCGAGCTATTGTACCGATTACAAATTACAATGAGAAGGATAAGACATTTGTGTATCAGGATGAAGGTGTGGCTGTGTTCAAGTTGTATGCTGTGCATTCAGGGCATGAACCTGGGCCACTGGATGGAAATGCGAGAATTATGCATCGTGTGATAGGACACAAAGGTGGCCTGTTAATGGATCACGAGACAGTGTATGGGGTGAATGATGAAATGGAAAATGAAGAATTTCGACTGATGGGGAAGGATGAAGGAGATTTGCAGCTTTCAATCTTGCAGCAGATGCATGAGGTAAGAAACGAGCTTGACTTGTTAGAAGGGAAACTTGCTAAGGTTCCACACGAGCTATTGGGTTCAGTGTCTCGCGATTTGTTCGATGTTTTAAGTAGACTTAGGAGTACAAGGGAGGAGAAATTGGACCCAATTGAGCTGCTTGCAGATAAGCCTCATTCAGATGATGTTTTAGATGGGGATAATGATTTGGCTCATTGGAGCAATCATCATCATGAACGTTTATATGGGGATGCCAAAGACAGCGAATTGATTGAGGACGATGTAGACAGTTTTGGTCACTCCCTTCGAGATGTTGTTCCTTGGGAGGACCATATGAGGGCAGACTGTAGAAATCAGAAAGAACTGACGAGGGAGCCTTGCAAACCCGAAAGATGGTTTAAATGCACTGACTTTAACGATAAAAGCCTTCTTGGCTGTGAGGATACAAAACTAATTAAGCCCATGAGACACGATGAGAGCATGGTGGCAGATGTAGGTCTCGTCGGCATACATGTTGACGGATTTTACCCAGAGAACCCTAAATGGTATGACTCTCCTTGTGATCTAGACTCTAATGCAGACTGTGGAGATACTGGATTCAAGCACGGGGAGATTGTATAAGCTCTTGAAGGGCCACGTGATCTTCTGTAGTATAGTCTCAAGCTTACAATTCTCTCACTTGCACATCCCCACTGCTGGAATCAGGATGGGGGGCTGTAAATTATGTATACAGGAGATTGAAGCCTCAAGTGAGCAATTTGGCATCCTTGTTCAATGTATTTTTTGTAAAGTTTGGCTAACTGACTACTCTATACAGACTCTACTCAACAGCATTCGTTACCGTGGTCTGGGCCTTCAATTTTTTTTGATACCACTGACCATTCCATCCAATCTTGTTCCATTACTTATTCAGATACATGGAGATTTTTGTTTCCTTTCTCTTTCTCTTTTAGATCTTCGATATATGGTTTGCGTCACATTGCTGTGTGCATTTGTGCACTCTCTACTCTCTATATTCCTATGACTCGTGACTCGAGACTCTCAATTTGCCTTCATGAAGGACTTGTTTTAGATGCAGGTTGTATAGACTGCTATCTGTACAAATCTCCACCCGCTCCCCTCCAGAAGAAAGAGTAAGAGGGAGCTCTGTGATGTGTTGACATTTTATTTAAAAATCGTTCTTAAGAACTATCAACACCTTTTGTTTATGTTCATGATGTAAAGAAGATTCTCACTCCTCTCCTTGAATATGTAAGCGTAACAATTATATGTTTGAATTCAGCTTTTGCACATAAAATGTTGGGATTTCTTTTCATGTTATGAGATGAGATGCTCTGAACTGTGTGTTTATGGCTACTGCTTTCGGCCATTTATTTCTCTTTTCCCGAGATTTTGCACGACTTGTTTGATAATCCATGTCCTTGTTTGAAGGGGGGACGTTACCTGGCTAAAATGTTATGGAAGAGTTTTTTATCCTTAACTTTCTGTGTGCATTTGTTAGTGTCCTGTTTCTGAAGCTTGACATGGGATACCTTCTTTGCTGCTCCTCTTTTACTATTATGGAGCGTCATTCGTTATTGGCTCTCTGTACAGTTACGATATGACTTGAAGACACGAATGTTGTTGTCATAAAAAAATTCTTCAGTGCATATCGTTGCACTTTGCATATTATGGACGCTGAATATAGTCATCACAACTTTTGAAGTGTAAGCGTAAAGTTTAAGGCTTTGTTATGACTTTGGTGTATAGATTCTTTTGTGATTATGATGTTGGTTTGGTTTTGTTGGATTGATGCCTCTTCTGCATTTACTTTCTGTTTCTCTCTTGCCCTCTGTCTTTGTTGGATTCCTTGTTTTTGTGTAGTGTCAGCAATGTGTGCAGAAAGTGAGCTGGAGTTCTACTCGCCTGACGACCAACTTCGTTGGGTTTTGAAGGGTAGTAACTGGCAGGAGAAGCTGATGAGACATTTCTCTCTGGGAGTGGGGATCTTGGATTTGGCCAGTGAAGATAAACTTGGGCAATCCATCTACAAAGGTATGTTGTTGTGTTGTTAATGGTTTCATTTGTTTGTATAACTGAAATGAAAGAGCAATCCAACCTTGAATATACAGCTTCAATTCTCATGATGATGCTCCTTCAGGTTGGTCTGGTCTAGATCTATAAATTACTTCTTGTTTATTTTTAGATTTCTGAGATATTTTACACCAAATGTTGACTGAGGATTGGATATGGATGAATGGTGGATAGGATATTTATTACTTTATTTAGATTCTCTACTACATGTCTTGGTTTTATTAAGTTTGAATTCAAATTTTGTTTAATGTTTTTGGATGATTGCTTTTAAAACTTTGTGTTCATTTATGGACACTCCCCCAGGGCCTAACCCAACCACATGGAAGCTCTCAATTTAAGTTGGGCTTCAAGCCCAATAGAAACATGCAATTTTGCTTTTGGGCCCGAAGAAGCTCTACCAATACAAAACTTCTTCATCTACGACGGAGAAATCATAAGAACTTTTTCTCATAAGAACTTGTGAAGAGAGAGAAGCTGAGAAAAATGGGGCCAATTAGAATTCAAATGAAAATGGTTATTGATATAATATAGGTTAACTTTTATAAATATAACAAAATACCAAAATATTTACGATCGGTTTAACAAAATAAAAAAGTCCATCAAATCGGCTATTTTTTTTAGTTTGCCCTTCCTTTCCATCTTTTTTCATTTCTTTCTTTCCTTTCCATTGTTTTTTTCTATTCTTCTACAATTTTTTTTTTCAAATTGTTGTTTGATTCAAGATCGTGTGTCAAATATAAAAAATAATTTACTACAGTTAAATCTAAACGATTATGTACAAATAATATCGTTTAGATTTGTGTAGCTAAATTTAAACGATCGTGTACTCGTACAATTTTTTTTAAAAAAATTTGTGTAGATTTAGCTATCCAAATTTAAACGATCAAATCTAAAAATACTAAAAGTAGCCAACGATCAAATTTAAACAATACAAAAAATAAAAATAGCCATCGATCAAATCTAAACAATACAAAAAGTAGTCCATTCTGACAATTGTGTACCATATCAACCTCGAGAACAACATCTTTCGAAATACTGAAGACTTGGAAGATTAAGCTTTCATTGGATTTCAGAAGATCGAAGTTCAGATCGACTTGCAACTACAACATCCTAAAGATCGAAGATCGAGAGGCCCTAAGTTTTTAACTTGTATTCGAGAGAAAGCATCAAAGGAGTAAATACTAAATATTGTATTTACAATATTCATCAATATATCAAAGTTCAATTCCACGAAATACATTTCTTCAAAATCTCGTGTGAACAGTTTGGTACGTCCAGTGGGACCATCTTTACCTTTCATCTCTTTCTCTTTTGAATAACATCTCGAAAGAAAACATAACATCTCAAGGAAACACTTCCAAAGTTTTAGGCGACATCAACAAGCGACCAAATACTCGCAGCCGCTCAAAGGAATTTCATTCATCTGAAGATATGCTACCCTTTGAGGTCGCGAAGAATATTTGGGAACAAATCTCCAGTCCACCAAAAGGTGGAATTGTAATTAAAGAAAATTCTGTGATTGAGGAACACAACTCATCTTCATGAGGAGGCACCTCATCCAAATATAATGTCAGTTATGGTGACTGGCGTGGATACAAGAAAAAGCCACAAAATCCCATATTTTACGCAATGTTCCTTTATCTCGACGTAAGAAGGGACAATCACCGTTCACAGAATATTTAAAAAACTTAACGATTAGAAGTATCGAAATATTAAAGAAAAGCTTCACCACACCTCTTATCAAGATAGACAAAGGAGAAACGAAAAGATTTGAGAAAAAGGGTGTAGAGACATTCCTTCCAGAAAGACGAACAACCGAAGGATTTGACCCAAAAGCATATAAGTTGATGGCAAAGGCGGGGTATGACTTCACAACTCGCACTGAACTTAAAAGCGTGAAAATATTCGATGGAAGATCTGGACTTTCTCCTACACAAAAGAAGCTTCAAAAGCAAGGATATTCTATTCCTAATTCAAGAGCTGGAGTTGGATATAATTCTTTTGAACCGATACAAATATCAGGTAAAGGAAAAGTAAAAGTTGCAGACACATACCACATTACTGTTGAAGAAAACAAAGACTCCGAAGAGGGCGAAAAAAGACCAAATCAAATGAGTTAAGTTTTTTATCGCATTACTTCTCCTGATGCACGTCCTTCAGTGTTCCAGAGATTGAATACATCAACAGTGAAAGATAAAAGTCAAGGTTCAACTTCTGGGTCCATTCGACTATCTACCTTTGAAAGGTTAAATACAACTTCAAAGATAGTACAATTTGTAAGTCCAACTCCAGACTTAAGGGAATATGCCTTTCAAAGGTTAAATACAACTTCAAACAATGTACAATCTGCAAGTCTAACTTCGAATGCAAGAGAATCTGCCTTCAAGAGGTTAAGCGTGTCCCTAACAAGAGGCCAAAAGAAATCTTTAGTAGCCGTCTCAAGCAAACATGGCTTAGCAGCGGAGGACAACAAAATTCGCAGTGCAGTTCCATCTAAAATGAAGAGAAAAATGTTCGTATCAGTAAATACAGAGGGTTCGTTAAAAGTAAAATGACACAATTTTGTGTCTACTCGACCTAAAAATAATGAACTAGAAGATGAAATAGATGTGGTAAGTTGTGACCCTGTTACGATAGAAGAGGCATCTAACTATGAGACGTTTGAAGAAGAAGCCGAAGCCGCTCCATTATCACTTGAGGATGGGGGTCAATCAACGGTTGATGAGTTAAAAGGAAGTCAATCTTAGTACGATAGAGGATCCTCGTCCAACCTTCATAAGCGTCCAACTTTCTGATGATGACGAAAACGAGTATGTGAGCTTACTAAAAGCGTACAAAGATATCTTCGCATGGTCATATAAGGAAATGCCTGACTTGATCCAAAAGTGGTTGTTCATCATTTAGCAATCAAACCAGAGCAGCGACTCGTCAAGTAAGCCCAACGACGATTTCGATTCGAACTCATTCCTCAAATTGACGAAGAGGTAAATAAGTTAATTGAAGCTGGATTTATTTGCGAAGTCAAGTAACCAACATGGATAACTAATATTGTTCCAGTAAGGAAGAAGAATGACCAGCTACGTGTTTGTGTTGATTTTTGCGACCTAAATAACGCATGCCCAAAGGATGATTTTTTCTTGTCTATTATGGAAATCATGGTAGACGCAACTTTAGGACATGAAAAATTATTTGCTCAATCCTCCGATTTTGAGTGCGACTGCAGCTGGAAAGCCATTGGTATTATATATCGTAGCTTAAGAAGGTTCGCTCAAAGCATTACTTGCAAAAGAAAATGACAAGGGTAAGGAATGTGCACTCTACTATCTAAGTAGAACTTTGACTAGAGCTGAATTAAATTATTCTTCAATCAAGAAAATGTGTCTCGCTGTTTTCTTTGCAATAGATAAACTGAGACATTATATACAAGCCTTCACTATACATTTGTTGGCAAAAGCTGATCTTGTTAAATATATCTTATCAAAGCCAATCATCTCGGGATGTCTTGCTAAATGGGCAATTATACCCCAACAATATGATATTGTATATATTTCCCAAAAAGCAGTAAAAGGTCCAACATTGGCAGATTTCTTGACTGACCATCCAGTTTTATCAGATTGGAAATTATGTGAAGACTTACTTGATGAGGAAGTTTTGTTTGTTGAAAGCATGGAACCTTGTATTTAACCTTTGAAAGGCAGATTCCCTTAAGTCTGGAGTTGGACTTACAAATTGTACTTTCTTTGAAGTTGTTTTTAACCTTTCGAAGGCAGATAGTCGAATGGAACTAGAAGTTTAACCTTGACTTTTATCTTTCACTGTTGATGTATTCAATCTCTGGAATACTGAAGGACGTGCATCAGGAGAAGTAATGCGATAAAAAACTTAACTCATTTGACTTGGACTTTTTTCGCCCTCTTTGGAGTCTTTGCTTTCTTCAACAGTAATGTGGTATGTGTCTGCAACTTTTACTTTTCCTTTACTTGATACTTGAATCGGTTCGAAAGAATTATATCCAACTCCAGCTCTTGAATTAGGAATAGAATATCCTTGCTTTTGAAGCTTCTTTTGTGTAGGAGAAAGTCCAGGTCTTTCATCGAATATTTTCACGCTTTTAAGTTCAGTGCGAGTTGTAAAGTCATAACCCGTCTTTGCCATCAACTTAATGCTTTTGGGTCAAATCCTTTTGCTGTTCGTCTTTCAGGAAGGAATGCCTCTACGTCATTTTTCTCAAATTTTTTCGTTTCTCCTTTGTCTATCTTGATAAGAAGTGTGGTGAAGCTTTTCTTTAATATTTTGGTGCTTCCAAACGTTAAGTTTTCTAAATATTCTGTGAACGGTGATTGTCCCCTCTTACGTCGAGATAAAGGAACATAGCGTAAAATATGGGATTTTGTGGTGCTTTTTCTTGTGGGATTGTCATCTTTTCACTCTCTGGCTCCTCAGACTTAGCCTGGGTTGTTGACTCGTCATTCTTTTGACCATTGAGTGCATCCCCTTCATTTGACTTCTTTGTTGTGATCTTTATTTGCTCGAGCTTATAAGTGCCTTTCGCTACAGGAACTTCAGATGATATGTGACTCCACTTACTTCATCATCTTTTGTATATAATTTGGCATCAGCAAAGTGCGACTCAGCCTTTGAGAATGGCTTAGTGTCAGCATCAACCTTCCTAACTCCATGTTTGTAAAATTTAAAACATTGATGGAGCGTGGTGGTTACGACTCCATTTTCATGTATCCATGGACGCCCTAACAACATTTTATAAGTGGTCCTCGAATCGATCACATGAAATATTGTTGTTGCCTGCAAATCCCCCTATGGCAATTTCCAAACGAACAGTGCCTATCGCCAGTTGTGCTCCTTGATTAAAATCGTGAATCACCAATTTACTGCTTGATAACTCCTCAATTGAGATGCCCAATTGATTCATGGCTGATTTTGGTAGAATGTTGATGGTAGAACCATTATCGATGAGAATTTGATTGAGCTTTTGCTCTCGAACATATCCAGACACGAATAAGGGTCGGTTATGAAGCTTTGACCCAAGTAAAAAGTCCTCATCACTGAATGCTATCGACATACAACAGGAATCACACCCCTTCGTTTGTGGTGCAGAAATAGTCGAGACATCATCATTTTTTAACATCTCGATAATTGTATCCTTGATTTCTCGCGAGAGTGACATGAGATCATTTACGCCAAAAGAAGGCAATTCCTCTGGCTTGGCGGCTGTTTCCACGGGATATGAGGGAGAAGCGTCGTCTTCAGTCTTACTGACCGCATGACATGAAGCTATTTCAATTGGAAATTTTTTAGGAATAAGTCAATCAGAGTTATTGGTTGTCGTGGTCGAGGAAGCTCCTTACTTTCTTCCATGATTGGTTGAAACTTTCTCTCATTCTTTCTTGTTTTTCTTCTCTGATACTTACTTTTTCTTCTGTACTCGTGGTATGAGCGAGATTCTTTTGTAGTTTTGTTTGTGCTTCTTTCGACGTGTCACTAGCGTCCATCCGTCATCAACATCCTCTACCTGCTTTTCTTCTTCTATGGAGCCAACAACTTGGAGGTCAACATTTTGTAAGGCCTCCAGTGAAGAATATATAAAGATAGGCTTTAAAGATCCAAATTGGATCAGATTCCTTGCAGCAGGTAATCAACCATCTGGATGAATTGTTACTGCGACATGATTTGTTTGTGCCACATCATCAAGATCTAGCTCAAATCTTTTTATCTAGAGCTAACTTCAAAATCAACTCCTTCAACACAAAACATTTCTCCACGGGATGGCTGATGACCCGATGATATTTGCAGTAATTGGGATCTTTTACCCTCCCCATTTTCGCAGGTCGTTTACATTCAGGAAGTTGAATGAGTTGCTTTTTCAATAATTGCTCCAACATATCAGGTAAGTCGGACTCTGGAAAAGGATAAACTTTTTCTTGTTTTTCTTTCAATGTTGGACGCCTTTTTTCGTATTCTTCTTGGCGTTTCTCAAATTTATTTTCTTTGGAGATAAACTTCAAAGGGGCCATGTTGACGACCATAGCCTCCTTGATAGCACCTTTCGATACCTTCTGGGTGCTCTTCACCTCTTTCTTCTCCGTTCTAATTTCTGGAACCAGTAAATCATTGTTCCCTCTATTAGCAATACTTAGCTCCATATCATAAGCTCTAGTTGTTAACTCTTCAAAGGTGCGGGGTTTTATTCCCTGCAAGATGTACATGTGTCCCCAATGCATTCCTCGAGTACAACACATCTCTACTGTCGACAGTTCAGTTAAACTATCTTTGCAGTCAAGGCTTAATACTCTCCAACGGTTAATATAATCAACGACTGGCTCACCCTTTCAATGCTTGATGGCAGTTAGCTCTATCATGCTGACAATACGACGAGTGTTGTAGAAACAGTTGGGAAAGTCCCTCTCAAGCTGCTCCAAACTGTGGATGGATTCAGGCTCCAAGTCAGTGTACTAGTCAAAGGCGTTTCTTTTGAGAGTTTGGAAGAACTGTTTGACCAACAAATCTCTCCGCGTAACAGCAGTTTCACATGTTTCGATGAAATAAGCAACATGTTGTTTTGGATTGCCCTTTCCATCAAATTATTGGAACTTGGGTGGCTGGTACCCATTCGGCATTCTCAGATTATCGATTCTATTCGTATACAACTTGGAATACAAAGAGAAAGTTTGAGCAGGTCCACCAATTGAGTTTTGATGGAGTTTGCAATGATTTCCTACAACTGCTGAACAGACAGCGATGCAATTGAAGTTGAATTTTGTGGATGACTTTCTTGCATAATTGCCTTTCCTTTGTCAGTATTCTTGACAGTATGTATGTGACTTGATTCAGTAGCGTCACGACTCTCGATGTGATTCTTTAGAGATTCGATCTTGTAGTCTTTTTCTTCAAGCGCCTTCATAAGCATGTTGACCTCTTTTCAAGCTTTGCCATTCTGTTTTCGCTTGTATCCACGACAATCACCATAACTGACATTATATTTGGATGAGGTACCTCCTCATTTGGGCATTCAGAAGATGAGTTGTGTTCCTCAATCACAGGATTTTCTTTAATTACAATTCCACCTTTTGGTGGACTGAAGATTTGTTCCCAAATATTCTTCGTGACCTCAAAGGGTGGCATAACTTCAAATGAATGAAATTCCCTTGAGCGGCTGCGAGTATTTGGTCGCTTGCTTATGTCGCTTAGAGCTTTGGAAGTGTTTCCTTGATATGTCATGTTTTCTTTCGAGATGTTCTTCAAAAGAGAAAGAGATGAAAGGTAGAGATGGTCCCACTAGGCGTGCCAAACTGTTCACACGAGATTTCGAAGAAATGTATTTCGTGGAATTGAACTTTGATATAATGATGAATATTGTGAATACAATCTCTAGTATTTACTCCTTTGATGCTTTCTCTCGAATACAATTTAAAAACTTAGGGCCTCTCGATCTTCAGTCGCTTGGACCCATTTGCTTGTTGGGCTTGGGCCTGGACCGACCTGCTTATTGGCCTGGGCTTGGGCGCATTTGCTTGTTGGCCTTGGGCTTGAGTCCATTTGCTTGTTGGCCTTGGGCTTGAGTCCATTTGTTTATTGGGGATCTGAATTGGATTTGGTTGAATAAACTTAATTATCCAAAATTTAATAAAAAAAAATAATTATCACAATATTTGTTGTGATGATGTGGCGAAATTTCATACTCAAAAACACTAAATTCAAAAAACAAAAACAGAGGAAAGTTTTGGTGATACTTTGCTACATTTTTTTTTGGATGCAATTCAATGGCTATGTTCTGTCCGATTTTCAAATTAACTTAGATTGTGTTAAATTGTTTTATTCAATCATCCACCCCTTTCATAGCACTTTTCTCCACTCTTTCCACACAAATGTCTAACATAATTAATAATTAAAATGAAATAATTACTAAATTAAAGGTCAATAATCAATTAAATTTAATAAATTAATTTATTGTTAAGTTCATTGGTTATTTGGTTAATAAAATAAAAAATAGAAAAATAAACATAATTAAATTAATTACGAATGTTGATAATGAACAATAACAATTTTAATTAAATAGTAAAGATAGCCTAAAATATTCATGGAAAAATAGTAGTTGAAATTTATTAAGTCTAAACAATATATTTAAATTTAATAATCAATTAAAATTAATAGTAATAGTCAATTGATATTAATCTATGTATTAGTTGAGCTATATTTACTCATTCTAAAAGTGGATTTAAATTTTGTTATATTTGTTTACTTAAAGTCCGGTTTTTTTTAAATAATGTCAAAAATAGGGTAGGAGGAAAAGTATCGACAAAAATAGAGTAACGAAATGGTGGAGTCGAAGTCTTGAACGGGATACACAACTTCTGTGAGTTGTCATCGACTCGATACACGATTTTCATTAGGCAGGTCAAACTGGTCAAAGTATGGGTGACGTGAATTAATAGAGGACTTCCTTTAAAAACAGAAAACTACTCTATCTTTTACAATAGTTTGAGGCTATTTCTGTTTCTAAAATTTCTTTTTATACTAGCTTATTTTGACATTATTTTCGGAGGAAACATTATTTTAAAAAATACTTTCAAAGTTCGAAAATATTATTATTAGTCTATAAGAAGAAAAAGACAAATCAAAATTAGTAGTCGTCCAACTTTATTAACTTTCGGTGATACTTCAAAGGGTAGCTAGAAATAAAGCCAACCCTTTGACATATCGTTTTTGCTTAACCACTTCTTCCAATTTTGGTATCAAATTTTCACATTTGG
Organism: Cucumis hystrix; assembly: GCA_025688845.1. Lineage (NCBI taxonomy): Eukaryota > Viridiplantae > Streptophyta > Magnoliopsida > Cucurbitales > Cucurbitaceae > Cucumis > Cucumis hystrix. The sequence continues at coordinate 1,575,368 of CM046888.1, read as the reverse complement.
TTTGTTTTCATCTATGTATTTTAAATCTCCATTTGACCCTATGCTTTCAAGGCCTCTTTGGTCCATAAAGTTGAATTATAGATGGGTTAAATTGGTATTTAAACCTATCATTTTATACATCAATAGCATCAAATTTATTTGCAAATATTAAGCTATTTCTAGTACAATTATTTCAATTTAGCCTTTATTTGTATATTTTAATTATAATCCATACCCTATGGAAAATTTTAGACTAAGTTATGTTCAAATGGATATTAATTATCATCTCTGTACATTAAATTTTCATCTTAATCTTTGCCACTAGACTTTCATATTTTATATGGAAACCTTATAGTTGAAGCCCCATATATTAAGGGTTTGTGTTGAAGTAGAAAACAAATGACTTGAAAGCTTGTGTTAAATACAATTAGAAATATTCAATAGGAACTAGCAAGTGTTAAGGACAATATGACACTTTTTCAAATAATAAAAATCAAAACAAACTAAAAGGAAAGTTAAAAAAAAAAACAAATGATACATCACTACAAATATCTTCATTGGATTACTTTCAAGCTTAATTGCAAAAATCAGCGTACGATGATAGTTACAATTATACCTTCAAACTTTCAATGATAACAAGGCTTCTAAATTTGTGTTAAAATTGAACTCTCAAACTTACGATGATTCATATAATTATATAAGTGTAACGGTCAAATTTTAAATTTTAGATAGGTTTGAGAGCTCAGTTTTAAAATTTTAAAGGTATAACTGTAACTACAAATCATACTTTAGGGGTATTTTTGCAATTTGTCTTAAAAGTAATTTAACTAGTAAAGTCTAGAAACTTATTTTCTCATCTCTTCCTATATATATTTAAAATATTTGATGTCAAGTTGTCCTTTAGTTATGAAACAGCATGTAACTTTTTTAAAAAAATAGTTTCTCAAAAGATTGAAAAAAAAATTGCAATGTAATGATAATCTTAGTCCAAAATTTTGGTGATCTCGAGGGTAAATCTTTTACTAATCGGCTGAAGAAAACTTCTAAGATATCACACAATTCAAGCAGCAATTTATGTACAATCTTACACTACACACCAAATATAATATACATTAAAAAAATATCATTATACCAAATATTTTTTTTGTCCCCGACTCTCTCTTTTCGGGTACCATACCTGAAGTTGTAATTACACTACTCGTAAACTTTCAATCGTAAAAATTAAAACTTTAAAATTTGATAAGTAGTAAAATTAGAACCTCAAACTTAGAAATTAACAATTATTTAGGCTTTTTTCCAAAAAAAAATATGAAGCTAGATTGGATAATCAATGAGAGTTTGTAATGAATTGTGATGAAAAGTATTTCTAAAGGAATACAATTAATAGCTTTGGATTGAACAGAGAGTCAATCCAAAAAAAAAAAGGATGTTTCTCAAATTGAATCAAACAAATTACCTTTTGTAGATGCAAATAGATAGATCATTGTTAGATTAATCTAAATTTTGCTATAAACACAAATTATAAACGCAAATTATCTAGTTTTGTAGCTGTCTTATGCATCAATGAAGTTTTTTCAAAAATAAAAAAAAATGACAAATTATTGAACAAAACCACTAAAACACAACATTCATTAAATATTTGGTCAAAAGTTCTATATTTCACAATTTACGTATATTTTAATATTAATAATGAACAATAATTGCATTGCCAAAGAGACCTATCCTATGATCCCTATAACCCACCTCAAATTACTTGTTAATTAACAAGTAGGGGCTAACATTTTCTATATTTTCTGAAGTTACAAAATTATCGATAATAAGTTTTTTTTTTTTTTTAAAAAAGAAACATTATTCGAGGTCCTCGTACCCCTCACTCCACGCAGCTTTAAAAACACAAGCCGTTTGGCGGAATTTCATAATATTACTACAAAAAGAGACCTATGCTATTCCAAAATAATAATAATAATTATTGTTATTTCAATAATAAAACTATGTTTCAATCTTCCAAAACCTACATTTCCTTCTAATTTGCAAATCCCATCAAACTAAGAGAGAGAGAGAGAGATGTAAATGGAAAGAAAAGAAGAATTATATACCTTGTGATCCACAAACCTCAAAGTCAGCTCCACACACATATATGTGTGTGTATACATATTTGTCTTGTCTTCAAGTAAGTCTTGTCTTCAAGTAAGCTTTGCTTAGGTTTTCCTGAAAGAACTCAAGCAAGCAAGGTTGAGATGAGCTCGAGGCGGAGTGGTGGAAGTTGCACAAAAGGCAAGGGTGGTGGCAGCAACGGCAGTGGTGGACCGTGTGGGGCGTGCAAGTTTCTGCGGAGGAAGTGTATGCCAGAGTGTATATTTGCACCCTACTTTGACTCCGAACAAGGTTCAACTCATTTTGCAGCTGTGCACAAGGTGTTTGGAGCAAGCAATGTGTCAAAGATGCTTCTACATATTCCTGAACATAAACGGCTTGATGCAGCTATAACTATATGTTACGAGGCACAAGCTCGAGTCAGAGAGCCAGTTTTGGGCTGTGTTTCTCATATCTTTGCCCTTCAACAACAGGTGAAAACAAATAATTCCACAAACATTTGACTTCTGATTTTTGGTTGCTAAAAGCTTAAGCTTATGGAAATCCAAATGCTTCTTATCAAAACTGGCACAATTTTAAAAGACTAAACGATTATCAAATGGAGCCTTAATTGTGAACTTGTTATAATATATCATATATCATCTACATCTTCGTATGAGAAACAGACTAGTACGTATTTCAATTTCAGTTTCACATAAATGCCAGAATTTGAGTGATATACATTTCTTTTTAGGCTGCAAGGTTGCAAATAGAGATCTCATATTTGCAAGCGTACCTAGCAACATCTGAGCTTCCAAGACCCGCACCCCATCTTCAGGCACAACCACCAGCTCTGGTCAAGAAGCCAACTCTATCCTCAATTGTAAGCCTTCCATCAGATTGCCCTTCTTTTCCTGCTGAATCAGATCTTTCTCTACTTTTCGATCCTGTCGAGCAAGTTTCACAGGAAAAATTGCAGTCTCCATTGGAAACATACCAAATTGGAAGCAGCAATTTCCCATCCATGGGCAGCATTGATCAACAAGTTGTCCAAAAACAACTGTCTTCGATGCAACACATTGGTGCCTCTCTATTTCCAAACATCCCTAAACGAGCTTAATGGCTGATTGGACTGCTAATCTCATGGTTTCTCCTGCTGATCAATAAATTAAACGTCAACTTGAAAGTTTCAATAATGGGCTTGTTAAATTCTTATCATGTGTACTTTTTCAGTTTGAAAATTATGCAACCACTACCCTTGAAAAAGAAATGAAAGCGGAAAATTTGTGTTCTTTTATACATCAATTCAATAAGAAACGAGAATTTTTGCAACCAAGGGTGCGTATGTACCTTAGCGGTTCACTTCTTTTGCAGTGTATTGTCTCAACACAATTTCAACCTCTTCCACCACCCCTAATCTTTTAAGCCAAGCTGCTAATATTTTTGAAGCTTCCTTCCCAACCATAACGTTATCCTTCTCCAAATCTATTAGAAGTTCCAACGCTGCATTTAGCCTGTTCTCCTTTTCATATGCACTTAATGCCAAAGCTATGCATTTGTCACTAGGTTCAATGCCTGCCCTCCTCATGTTGTCAAAAGCAATTTGTGCCTCTCGGTTTTGACCGGCCATCAGATAGGCATTGATCAAAAGACCGCATAGCTTTTCATCAGGAGTAATAGCAGCCAATTGAATTGCATCAAATACTCTTTGGGCTCCTTCAGCATTGCCTACCATGGAGTATGCTTTTAACAAAGCCTTGTAGACTTCGCTTCCTGCATAAATATCTTTTGCATCCATTTCTTTCAGAATTTTTTCTCCTTCCTCGGGAAACCCAGCCCTGACATATGCCATAATCATTGCACCAAACGATCTTTTATCCAACGGTTGCTCAAGCAGTTTGAGCTCTTCAAAAGTTTGTTTGGCTAGATTAAGTTTGTCAGCCTTGCTATATATGTGGATCATTGTGGTTAATGTTATCTGATCACAAGCAAAACCCCTTTCTCTCATGCTTAAGAGAACTTTTTCAGCATCCTCGAGTTGGTTTTGCTTCCCATAGTGATGAATAATCTTCGTGTAGTCTCGAGTATTGGCTTCAAATGTTATCTCTACAAGAGCAGCTTCTGCCACCTAAGAGCAGTGGCACATTAACTTAGCCATGAGATATCACCAATTCCTTAGATCCCGTTTGATAACTATTTAACTTGTGAGATGTGCGATCGTTTTTTTCACATTTTTACGTTTCTTAAGGAAGCATTTGAACTCTTAGCAATTTGTTTTATATAAAAAAACCAGCTTTTAGAAATTACCTACAGTAATTGAAAAATTATATATAGCTTTCAAATGCAGTATCCAAACTGTGTCAATGCAACTATTTGATTGTTTGAACTTATAATATTTGGTTGCTCAATTGATAAGTTTCCGTTAATTTGAACCCATGTCTTTCTATCCACGAGTGTTTTGGCCAATTTATACGCATCTCAACTAATCCATTTCCACCTATGTCTGAAAATTGTTCTAAACATCCTTAACATAAGTGCCATTCTGTCAAACTTAGGGAACAGGGAGGACTTAACGATGAGAAAATAAACAGATATGCTAATCAGGATTGCAGAGTAGGTCCCTATCTAACATAATCTTGAAAGAAAGAAAAAAGAGTTGATGTCGACTAGTTTACAAAATCAATCAGCTTTGTGATTATTTGATCTCCTCTAAATAATCCAAATCACAAATTAAATCCAGAGCTTTAACGTTTTTAAAATCCATGAATCTAACAGAGACAAAATCGGAAGTTTAGTGTTTCGTGAACATAGAATTAGAATTGATTTCAGTAGATGAATTAATTTCTAAAATTTATAAACAAACAACCTTAATGTTGATGGACTAAGCTTGTTAGATTTAACATACCTGGACATAGAGAGGATGATTCAAAATCCTCAAAAGCTTAAGAACTGAAAGCCAGTCAGCTCTTTCAGGCTTCATAATCCTCACCCAAGCCGCCAACATATCTGATAACTCACCCTTTTGAGGTGAGAAACATATAATTTGCTTCATCACAGCCTTACATCTTTTAGTCATCTTGGGAGGAAGCTGAGATATAGCCTGCTTCTGCGTTTCAGTAATATCATGCCCAACCTCGACCCACCGAAACCTCGGTTTCTCTCTTTCACTTTCTAATTTGTGAAGTTCATCAACAATGGCCGTAACAGTAGCCATTTGAGAGCATCTTCGGCGAGAGTTCAAGACTATTGAATCCCTCCAGTAACGAGAATACGAAGTATTTGAAGTTCCATTAACAAGAGGAAGATGAAGTTGATAGAGAATGTTACTGGTGGAGATTTGCATCGCACTCAACGAGAAAAATTCAAAAGAAAAAGGAAAGTGTGTTGTTCCAATTCCACAATTCGATTAAGCGGTGGAGAGAATTGGGGAATGAAAATGCAAACTCTGAAGAAAATCTGCTTCTACCCGAATAATGCCGCAAAGGAGCACCGTTCGCTGTCGGTATAATACGAAAACTCACCGACGAACGTGCTCCGTCGAACTCCGTTTGGAACTCACCGTCGAACGCCGCTTCACTCTCTCTGTTTCCCTCTTTCGTGACTGTCCGCTGCTCTACATCTTCCACCCTCTCTCTTTTCTCTAATCAAAAGACCTGAGGAGAAGAAGATGAGATAATTACAAATCTGCCATAAAACCAAATTTACCACTCTACCCTTAACTTAAAACCCATTTCGCTAATTTTTCTACATAAAGTTGTGTTGAAGCAAAGAAGATAAAGAAGAAAGCTGACATTGGAGACATCAAAATCCCTAACGTGATGGAAAACCCTTTTTCTCTTTTGAAAAATATCAAATTTTTTTTTTTTTTTACAATAATATAGCTTTATCTCACAATAGTAAATTTAGAGGTCGATAACTCCATAATTATCATCTAATAGCTTTTCGGTAGTTCTGTAATTACCGTTTGGTAGCTTTTCAGTAGTTCTGTAACTAATAGCTTTTCAGTAGTTCTGTAAGTTTTTGTTATTTGACAATTTCTTTTTTTTTTTGGGTAAATAAGTATTTTGAAGCGACATTTCAATTTGGAAGTTTAGCTATCAAAATCTATTTTTATGTGTATTTTAAACAGTTTTTGCAAAAATGAATATCTTAAAAATTATTTTTTTTCTTAATCAATTTAAACTGACCCTATATAAACATAGACGAATGTTTGGAACTACTAATGAGTTATACTAGTTTATATTTGTGGTATAAATTGTTTATATTTGGTATAATGTGTAGCTAATTTGAAACTTTTAAACAGTATTTACTATTGTCGTAAATGATTGGTATTAGATTTATGTTGTTATATTTGAAAACAACTTCTACTGTAAAAAAAAATTAATTATTGATGAGCTAAGCTCAACTTGAATAACTAAGAAAAATAATTATTTTTAATTCATGGATAAGAATGTGAAAGTTTGTTTTTAGAAAAAAAAAAGTTACTTGATTTCAAACTATATTTTGTTTTGAGAAGTTTTCAAATATAGAAAAGTATATTGTCTTATAAATCCCACACATTTATCACCATCTATATTTAACAAAAAGAAAAAATATTTCAATTAAATAATACTTTATACATTTAATTACATAGATTTCAAAATATTAGTACCAAATAGAGAAATTGTCGGTAATAAAATATTTAACAAAATATTTTTTTTTCATAAAAAAGAAAATCAACCGTAATAAATTTTGTATTAAGTGTAATTAGTTTGTTTAGTTTGTAGTAGAGATGTAATAACCAATAGATAATAATAGATACTTTAAAGGGTTAAATTAGTAAAAACACAAAATTAAGGAGGGGCATTTGTGTCATTTCTGCAAATTACTTTGTATTTATGCGTAATATTGATGAGTGATAATCCAAGCAACGTTAACGATTAACGAGGCCGTATTTCCTTCCCCGAGTAATACTACTCTTACCCGCCGATCAGAACAGTTAAAAACACGCCATTAAAATATTTATTCCCAAAAACCCCCAAGCAAACAAGCGTTACTTCAAAGTTCATAAGAACTCTCCTATGAATTCAAAGGGCTTATTGGTAATTTTCCACCCAAAAAATTAAACAAAATCTAAATCATAGAAAAGTAAAGACGGCCCAAACGCGATCTAAATCTCAATCCCTCCCTTCTCCTCCCATTTCCTCGATCTTTCTATCTCTCTCTCCGGAAGCCGGCGACGTCTCCGGCGGCGTTTGCGATCTAATTCGACGGACTCAAATTCCGCCATTGCCGGAGCAGGTAACATTCCGGTGACAAGAGTTGAAGCTAAAACCCTAGCAATTGTTCATTTCTTGGTAGATCCTGACTAGCTTGTTCGGATCTTACAAACTCGGTGGGAATGGCTTCTTCGGAAGCCGCTTCCCGTCTGAGCCAGGTTGTATCCCCAGCTCTTGAGAAGATCATTAAGAATGCGTCATGGCGGAAGCACTCTAAGCTCGCACATGAATGTAAATCTGTTATTGAACGTCTTACCTCAACTCCGAAGCCTTCTTCTCCATCTTCTCCGTCGTCTCCTACTGATTCCGAGGCTGAAGGCGCCGTTCCTGGTCCACTCAACGATGGCGGTCCAGATGAATATTCGCTCGCGGAGTCTGAAGCTATTCTTAGCCCTCTCATCAATGCTTCATCATCGGGAGTTCTCAAGATAGCGGATCCAGCAGTTGATTGTATTCAGAAGTTGATCGCGCATGGTTATTTGCGTGGTGAGGCTGATCCTAGCGGGGGCGTTGAGGGGAAACTGCTGTCGAAATTGATCGAATCTGTATGCAAATGTCACGATTTAGGTGATGATGCTCTCGAGCTTTTGGTGCTCAAGACTCTTTTATCGGCTGTCACCTCGATCTCGTTACGAATTCATGGGGATTGTTTGCTACAGATTGTTAAGACTTGTTACGACATCTACTTGGATAGTAAGAATGTGGTTAATCAAACTACAGCTAAAGCATCGCTGATTCAAATGCTAGTGATCGTGTTTCGGAGAATGGAGGCAGATTCATCTACAGTTCCTGTTCAGCCAATTGTTGTTGCGGAATTGATGGAACCAATTGAGAAAGCGGACGCAGATGGGTCGATGACGCAGTTTGTCCAAGGGTTTATCACAAAAATTATGCAGGATATTGACGGGGTTTTGAACCCGACCACGCCCGGTAAGGTTTCAATAGGTGCGCATGATGGTGCATTTGAGACGACTACTGTGGAAACAACAAATCCTGCTGATTTGCTGGATTCAACTGACAAGGATATGTTGGACGCAAAGTATTGGGAGATTAGTATGTACAAAACGGCACTGGAGGGAAGGAAAGGTGAGTTGGCAGATGGAGAGGTTGAAAGAGATGATGATTTGGAAGTTCAGATTGGTAATAAGCTGCGGAGGGATGCATTCTTGGTGTTTAGAGCTCTTTGCAAGTTATCCATGAAGACTCCACCGAAGGAGGCAATGGCGGATCCACAGTTGATGAAGGGGAAGATTGTCGCATTGGAATTGTTGAAAATTTTACTGGAAAATGCTGGTGCTGTTTTTAGAACGAGTGAGAGGTATTTTATATACGTTTGGCATTGCAGCATTCTTATAACTGGAATCTGCATTGATATATCAGTTTCTCGACTATACAATTGCATGTATCATTTTTTGAAGTTGCCTCGGTCAATAAATCATGCTTTTATGTGATTGGTCATATATGCGATTTTCACCACTGATTATCGGATATATCGTTTATAGAAGGATTGGTTGAACAATGTAGCGGATAGATGTTTAGCAGTTTGAGCTTTGAATGATTTAAATTTGTTATTAAAGAGAAACAACGTGAAAAGGCTTCATCAAAATCTATAAACTCCTTTCTTTGCTCCAATTAGTTCCAAGTCTCTTCCTACGATGACGATTCTTGTATTTAATTCTCGAGCCTTCTGGTACCTTTTTCACTAAATCTCTTTTTACTTGTTTGTCTAACCATCTTTTACCCCTTATATCTTTACTAGGCTCTGAAAGGGTAAAATAGGAAAATCAAGTTTCTGTGCTTGGTGGTTCCCTTGGGGTGGGGGGGAGGGGGGGGGGGGGGGGGGGGGGGGGGGTGGGGGGGGAGAACGTCTTCTGGTCGGTAATGATCATGAGGACGACTATAGTTACAAAAGAATGAATTTCTTATGATTAGGACATACCAAAATGTCATGTTTCAGTAAAGTCAACTTAACGGAGGGTTGAACTGCGTAATTCAACTTCCTATGTTCATAGCTTATAATTTTTATATTTGAGTATTTAGAAGTCCTTGGGTTCCTAACAACCTATACATTGTCTCTAACTGCTGAGACAACAAAGACCCAAGATGGTTAGTGCCATATTGTCTCATATCCTTTGTTATCTATTTGCATGTATTGGATCTATTATGGATAAAGGACAAACATTTTGTGGGGCAATAGTGATTCTCTCCCCGCTTCTTATCTAGCCCTTCTCTTTGGAAGTGATCTTAGAGTATCTATTGTAGATAAAATTAGAAAGAGGCTGGCTTCTTGGAAAATAAGTTATCTCCCTAAAGCTTACCCTTTCAGATATATGTTAAGTGGAATCTTGATGTGCGTTTTTTTTTCTCTTTAGAGCCCCTTGTTTGGTTTGTAAGAGCATTGAGAAGCTTACGGGGGTTTTCTTATGGGAAGGAGTTGAGGGAAAAGATTGTCATCATGTGAGCTGAAGATGATTGGGAAGCTGGTGAACTTGGTAGGGTTAGAGCTTGCGATTTATAAAAAAGCATGGTTGGCGAAATAGCTTTGGCATTTTTCCCTTGAGCCAAATTCCCTTTGGTGGAGCATTATTGTGTCATCCCCTTGACTGGCTATTCAGTAGGTTGATGCCAAAAGAATTGTGGAAGGATATTTCCCTTTTGCTCGCTTTCTTTGTTTTTTATGTTGTGGAGGAGGGAAAGGAAACGTAATTTCGGGAGGACCAAGGGGTGGAAGACAGATCTTGCCGCACAATGTTTTCTCATTGTTATCATTTGACCTCTTGGAAAATTTCTTTTGTGGCGATTTCTTAGTTTGGTTTGGGAGCCTTTTTTCTGTTCATTTGGTTTCCATCGTATAGGAAAATAGTGGATGTCGTTGATAGAGGAGTTGATTTTAGGACTTGGAGATTTAGCTGTTTTGGAGGCTTCTCTTTAGTTGTATTTCCTTTTTTTGACGCTCATTGGACTCTTCTCTGGGATGCTGTTTTCTCTTGAGGGGTTTTTTCCTTTCTTTCTTTTTTCCTGTGATAAAAGACCAACTTTCATTGAGACATTCTAAAGATTAAGTTCTTTGTCTGCTAGGTTATGCACAGTTTGGTTAAAACCTATATAAAGTTCGCAACAATGCAATTTAACTTTTTTAGCACATTTTGATTTTTGGTTAGCTTGTACCAGTTATTGGATTGATGACTATAATTCCTTGAAAATGGATTAGTAAGAGGCATGGGCAACAAGTATAATGCAGGGTTTTTGTGTGAAAAAAATTCAATTATACTTGCATTCCTCTTGATGAAATCAAGTTGGAATTGTGGTAGATCTGTGCACTCTGATATTAGTCTTCCTTGCTTTGTGTCCTTGTCGTTGCATTTTGATGAAATTGCTGAAAAACGCTTCATATTTTACCATGTTGTACTTCTGCTGGCAAATTACTAGTACTAAAAAAATGTGTATGCAACAGGTTTCTGGGTGCCATTAAGCAGTATCTGTGTCTTTCATTGTTGAAGAACAGTGCTTCAACTCTTATGATTATATTTCAGCTATCGTGCTCCATTTTCATCAGTCTGGTTTCACGATTTAGAGCTGGATTAAAAGCAGAGATTGGAGTCTTTTTCCCCATGATTGTTTTGAGAGTGTTAGAAAATGTTGCTCAACCGAACTTTCAACAGAAGATGATAGTGCTTCGATTTGTAGAAAAGCTGTGCATTGATTCCCAAATATTGGTCGATATTTTTATTAATTATGACTGTGATGTCAATTCATCCAACATATTTGAAAGGTAGGTCTGCAACTTTTCAAACATGATGATTGGTATTCTAGCAATAGGAATTCTCACCTGATGCCTGATCCTTTCAGAATGGTCAATGGACTTCTTAAAACTGCTCAAGGTGTTCCTCCTGGTGCAGCAACTACACTATTGCCACCTCAGGAGTTGACCATGAAACATGAAGCTATGAAGTGCTTAGTTGCTATCTTGAAATCAATGGGGGACTGGTTGAATAAGCAGCTAAGGATTCCAGATCCTCACTCCACCAAGAAAATTGAAGTGACTGAAGCCAGCTCCGAATCTGTTAGTGTTCCAATGTCAAATGGCACTACCGATGAGCATGGTGAAGGTTCAGATTCCCATTCTGAAGTTTCCACTGAGACTTCTGATGTTTTGACAATAGAGCAACGCCGTGCCTACAAGCTTGAACTCCAGGTACGCTGTTGTTCTATCTTTTGTTGCAACAGCTCTATCTTTTTCTGCATTGTCAATTAACTGTCATGGAACTACTTGATGATTTGTGGCAGGAAGGTATATCACTTTTCAACCGCAAACCTAAGAAAGGAATTGAATTTCTTATCAATGCTAATAAGGTGGGAAGTTCACCTGAGGAGATAGCTGCATTTCTTAAAGATGCGTCTGGTTTGGACAAGACTCTGATTGGTGATTATTTAGGGGAGAGGGAAGACTTGTCACTTAAAGTAATGCATGCATATGTGGATTCCTTTGATTTTCAAGGATTGGAGTTTGATGAGGCTATTAGAGCACTTCTTAAAGGCTTTAGGTTGCCCGGTGAGGCGCAAAAGATCGATCGTATTATGGAAAAGTTTGCCGAGCGTTATTGCAAGTGTAATCCAAAAGCTTTCATAAGTGCTGATACAGCCTATGTTCTTGCATACTCTGTCATATTGCTTAATACTGATGCTCATAACCCGATGGTGAAAAACAAGGTCTGATCACCATCTCTAATAATCTTGTTGATGTTGAAGTGAGAATGCTGATATAATTTCCTTTTCTTTTTTTTCTTTGCTGATTAATATGCAGATGTCTGCTGAAGATTTCATTAGAAATAATCGTGGCATAGATGATGGTAAAGATTTGCCTGAGGAGTATCTGAAATCATTATATGAAAGGATATCAAGAAATGAGATTAAAATGAAGGATGATGAGTTGGCTCCTCAACAGAGACAGTCTACGAACTCCAACAAACTCTTGGGCTTTGACAGTATTCTTAACATTGTGATACGTAAGCGAGGGGAGGACCAGAACATGGAAACCAGCGATGATCTTATCAGGCATATGCAAGAGCAATTTAAAGAGAAGGCTCGCAAAACTGAGTAAGATTGGATAGGTTTCCATGAAAAGCCTTACTGCTTTACTTTTTCTCCATGATTTTTTATTTTATATTATCTACATACCTAACTGAATTTAGGGTGTTGTTTGATCTTTCAATATTTGCATTTCCTTAATACCTAGAAGCTAATGTTTCCTATTAAAATTATAGGTTTCATTAAGTTCCTTTGAAATGCCTCTTTGTTGGTTCATAAATAGAATTTTCTTGTCGTTTTGTAGGTCAGTTTATTATGCAGCGACAGATGTTGTCATTCTTAGATTCATGATTGAGGTATGCTGGGCTCCCATGCTGGCTGCCTTCAGTGTTCCACTTGACCGAAGTGACGATGAAGTAATTATAGCTTTATGTCTTGAAGGCTTTCAATACGCTATCCACGTTACTGCAGTAATGTCCATGAAGACTCACAGGGATGCTTTTGTGACTTCACTTGCAAAATTTACCTCCCTCCACTCTCCTGCTGATATCAAACAAAAAAATATTGATGCAATTAAGGTTGGTTTTTGTATGTTCTGTCTTCTGATTTTATCTTGAAATCAGGGTATGGGTGCCTGCTCCTTGTATTAATTATGCTCATGGCTCATCCCCACTATGAAGATTTGCTCACTCCAAACCAGCTTAAGGAGACAAGTAGAGTTTTATATTATTAAAATTTTCATATGAAGGTTTGAACAAGGACCTTGGATTGATTCTTCAACTATCCCAAGCCCTCACCATATGCTAGGCCTTTTGATATTTTTAGAGTTTACATTTAAATCACATAAATTGGAGTAATAGGTCAGTGTGTACAATGAGGTGATGTTAGTTGTAGTCAATACAAATTCCAGCTTGTAGTTGGCTTGGTGACCTGTTGCCGGACATCAATGGATTAGTGATCAACAAGTGATATAAACTCTAAAACATGCTATTGGTGTAGGATCCCACCACAGCTCAACTGAAATTATAAAGCCATAAGTGAACCCACCTGCCTGTATTGAGGCAAACTTAAAAGGAAACTAAAACATATTAGGGAAAACTTTATGCATACCAAATTCAAACTTAATATGGGTGGTGAAACGTACTCAAAGTTAGTCCAAGTTTCAGCAGTCTCAGTAACAAGCCCCGCTACACTCCGTGGATATTCTACTAACTTAAACCTGCCTTCATCATTTGGTGATAAATAATAACTAAAGTGTCACCTTGAATTTTGGGACCTTTAACTTGTTTATTTTTCCTAGACAAAGTATTCGAGAATGGAATGACTTTTGCAAATATTTCTGAAAGAACTGTTTTTAACATCTTGTACTTTTGTGGAATATGAATCTGATTGTCAATGTTTTATCTGAAATTTCAACAGGCAATAGTTAAGATTGCAGATGAGGAGGGTAATTTTTTACAAGAAGCATGGGAACATATTTTGACATGTGTTTCTCGGTTTGAGCATTTGCATCTCCTAGGCGAGGGTGCTCCTCCAGATGCCACTTTCTTTGCTTTTCCTCAAAATGAGTCTGACAAATCAAAGCAATCCAAGGCTACTATGCTTCCAGTATTGAAAAAGAAAGGAGTTGGGAGGATTCAATATGCAGCTGCTGCTGTGATGAGGGGATCATACGATAGTGCTGGTATAACTGGCAATGCTTCAGGTGTCACATCAGAACAGATGAACAACTTAGTTTCTAATCTTAATATGTTAGAACAAGTTGGAAGTTCTGAAATGAACCGCATCTTCACTAGAAGTCAAAAGTTAAACAGTGAAGCTATTGTGGACTTTGTTAAGGCACTTTGCAAGGTTTCCGTGGAGGAGTTGCGTTCCACATCTGATCCTCGTGTCTTCAGCCTTACAAAGATTGTTGAGATTGCGTATGGATTTTTGTCCTTTTCATATTCTGGAAACTCATTTTTTCATTCCTGCTTAATATTGGCACAAATTTGTTTATTTACGGAATTCATGATGCAGTTTGCTCTACATTTCAGGCACTATAACATGAATCGCATCCGACTTGTATGGTCAAGGATCTGGCATGTGCTTTCTGATTTCTTTGTGTCTATTGGATGCTCTGAAAACCTTTCCATTGCAATATTTGCAATGGATTCCTTACGTCAATTATCCATGAAATTCTTAGACCGAGAAGAGCTGGCGAATTACAACTTTCAGAATGAATTTATGAAGCCTTTTGTCATTGTTATGCGTAAGAGTAGTGCTGTTGAGATTCGAGAATTGATTATTAGATGTGTTTCTCAGATGGTGTTGTCCCGAGTTAATAATGTTAAATCCGGATGGAAGAGCATGTTCATGGTATGAAAGCCTTCGTGAATTTCATCCTACATTTTTATTCTATTTGATTATGAGTTCAACGTTGCTTATCATCTTTGGTTGCTTTTTGATGAGATGAGGTTGTCTTTATTTTCAGGTCTTCACTACAGCTGCTTATGATGACCACAAGAATATTGTTCTTTTGGCCTTTGAAATAATCGAGAAAATTATTAGAGACTATTTCCCATACATTACAGAGACCGAAACAACCACCTTTACAGATTGTGTAAATTGCCTAATCGCATTTACCAATAATAGGTTCAATAAGGACATTAGCCTCAATGCCATTGCCTTTCTACGGTTCTGTGCAACCAAACTTGCTGAAGGAGATCTTGGATCCTCATCAAGGAATAAGGACAAGGAGCTCTCCGGAAAAAGTTCTCCTCTTTCGCCACAGAAAGCAAAAGATGGCAAACATGATGCAGAGATGAATGACAAAGACAACCATCTCTATTTCTGGTTCCCTTTGTTAGCCGGTAATGACTTTGCTGAATTTCCCTCTGATTTGCCTACATACAACATCTAATTAATTGTTTTTTCCGGGAAATCTAACTCGGTTTTCTTTTGTATTTTGCAGGCTTGTCAGAACTGAGCTTTGATCCCAGGCCTGAGATCCGAAAAAGTGCTTTACAAGTGTTGTTTGATACCTTACGCAAGCATGGTCACCTTTTCTCATTACCTTTGTGGGAACGGGTCTTTGAGTCTGTCTTGTTTCCAATATTTGATTATGTCCGACATGCTATTGATCCATCAAGTGCAAGTTCATCAGAGCAGGGAGTTGATAGCGAGAATGGTGAACTTGATCAAGATGCCTGGTTATATGAGACATGTACCTTGGCTTTACAACTAGTTGTTGATCTTTTTGTCAAATTTTATAGCACTGTCAATCCCCTTTTGAAGAAAGTGTTGACACTTCTGGTTAGTTTCATTAAGCGTCCTCACCAAAGCTTAGCTGGCATTGGAATTGCTGCATTTGTTCGCTTGATGAGCAATGCCGGAGATTTATTTTCTGAGGAGAAGTGGCAAGAAGTGGTATTCTCATTAAAAGAAGCAACAACTGCGACACTTCCCGATTTCGTTTTCCTATTGAACACCAATTCTACAATAAGGAGCCACAGGGTTGAGTCAAACGAGGAGAATAATGCAGAGACCAACGGTTCTGAGTTACCTGAAGATGATTCGGAAAGCCTGACAGTGCAACATGTATACACATCAATATCCGATGCCAAATGTCGAGCTGCTGTTCAACTTTTATTGATACAGGTAGGTTTTGTACGCTAAGTGCCTCTTTTTGCTCATCATATTACAACATATGTGATTCTTTTTGTTTGTTAATATACCTTGCAAATGTGCAACTTTTGTGCTGTTTTGAATTTCTACTGATAAAATCTGACAGTGCTCTTGTATAATATGGCAGGCAGTTATGGAGATCTACAACATGTATAGGTCTCACCTTTCGACTAAAAACGTGTTGGTCCTATTCGATGCTTTACACAGTGTAGCATCTCATGCTCATGGCATTAACACCAGTGGGCCAATACGTACAAAGCTACAAGAGTTTGCCTCCATAACACAAATGCAAGACCCTCCGCTGCTACGGCTCGAAAACGAGTCTTACCAAATTTGCCTCTCTTTTGTACAGAATCTCATTGTGGATAGACCTCACAGTTATGAGGAGGCAGAGGTCGAATTGTACCTTATTAAACTCTGCCACGAGGTGTTGCAGTTCTATGTTGAAACAGCACAGTACGGGTATGTGGTTGAAGCATCGGTTAGTAGCGGCACACAACCCCATTGGGCAATCCCTTTAGGTTCTGGCAAGCGAAGAGAATTAGCTGCTCGGGCACCTCTCATCGTTGCTATTCTTCAGGCCATTTGTAACCTAAACGAAGCTTCGTTTGAGAAGAATTTGGCCGGCTTTTTTCCTTTATTGTCTAGCTTGATAAGTTGTGAACATGGATCAAATGAGGTCCAACTAGCTCTCAGTGAAATGCTCAATACTTCGGTCGGTCCCATTTTGCTTCGATCTTGTTGATCGACTCGGTAAGTCTAAGACCTCACCTTTTGAGATGTATGATAAAGTTTTTATGAAGCCTTATAGTCGTTTTTTTCTTCTTTATTACAATTGATTTTTCATTACATTTTTATATTTTTCTGCTTCAGTCATCTTAGCATAAGTTTAGGCTTTGTAGCATAAAGAGGTAGATGGTTTTGAATTTTTTGCTAGTAATTCTAAACCTTATTGAATCTTAATTTATTCTGGAGAGTCACCCCTCCTTTCAGAATTAATAGCGTTAGAGTTTCTTATGTATTCACACACATATATATATTGTTCTTCAAGAAGTTAGTTTTATTTTTTAGCTGATAATTGCAAATTCAGTATATTTCTCAAAGTTATATTGTTTTGTTTATCTACTTTTTAAGTTCTGCATACGAAGGAAGGAGATGTCTCAACGTCAACCTAGCTCAACTCAACGATAATTAACACGTTTGGGATGTTGAGAAAAATGTGTTTTCTTTAATATGGAAAAAATTTGTGTGCCAGCCGGAAAGAGTTCTCCTCTTGTATTAGAAGATGAAACTAGAAATTTAGACTTGAATTTTCAATTTTATGTATAATAGGTTTGTAAGCTTCAAAATTATCTAATAAAATTTTCTAACTTTCTAAAAAAAAAAAGTTTCCCAACTTTCAATTTTATGACTAATTACAAAACATTACTTCATGGGCGCCTTAGGGTTAGAGATTCCTAATTAAAACTTCAAAATTTTCAATTGTTTTTTTTTTCTTCTCTAGATTTAGTTTTGGGATGGTGTGGGTTGATATTGTCAAATATAATTATTTAGTTTTAACATGTTTTATTAATCATTATGCTTTTAGACTAAAATGTTTATCAACATAGAAGTTTATTGAAATTTTGCTATATTTTTTAAATACTTTATCACTAAAATAATTCATAGTTTATAGATTACAAACAAATAAAATGCCTAATAATATTAATATTTTTTCTCATTGTAAAGTAACTAAATCGTAATCAAAAGTTTATAGTTACTTTATTATAGTTCAAATATAGCAAAATCAATCAAAAGTTTACCAAATATATAGTAAATTATTACAACCTACCAACAATAAATCAAAGTAGACTATTATCTGTGTATCGTATTATGATAGACTATATTTTTCTAAAGATCAAGATAGATATAGATATTACAGTATGTCAATGATAAATCAAAATAGACAATTAAGAGAAATAGATTAAAATATTTTACTATATTAAATATTATTTTCTTATTAACTATGTGTTTTTAGATATGTAAATTTATTTGCACCATGTTTCAATAAATTTAAAAAAAATGCCCATCTTTAATAGTTTACTGTCAATTTTTTAAAAGGAAAAAGAAAACAATTGATCTTTATTAACATTTACAGCCTAATTTTTAGAAAAGAAAAAAAAATGTTTTAAATAGAAAAATCGTCGAAAACACTTACAACTATAACAATATTTTACGAGACTGCAATAACCCATGATATCTAAAGTGACAAATGTCTATATAAGTCTATCGTGATCTATATTTAAAAACAAAGTTAACTCATCTCACTATACTTTAAAGGACATTCTTTATGCCTTATCTTTTTATTGACATAAAAAGTAATATTATATAAATATTAACTTTTAAGGGTTGAATAAAATTATATAGACTTAATTTTAGATTTTTTTTATAAAAATAGTAACTAAAATGGAATTAAAAAAATAAATTAAAAAGTAGATAAAAAGAAAAAGAATATTTTAGGGGTATTCATTTGTCTCCTAAAAGGAAGAAAATTGATAAAGAAATGAAGGTATGGTGTTTGGAGCATGCAACCAAATTGTACTTTTAACTCCCAAACAGTGTACTATAATACTTTCTACTTTCTAGAGAGAAAGAATACTTTATATATATATATAAAGCACAAAAACCAAAATATAACACAATGTTTTCATAATTATTTCAATCTCAAGTAATTATTTATTGTATTATTTATTCATTACATTCAAAATAATATAATATTTTAACAAAACTTTGAATTTTAAAAAAACTTGCAATTGCAAAGCAGTAGAGTTGAATTGAAAAAGGCCTTTGCTCTAATTAGTTTTTAAAACCTATCTTAAAAACTCCTCAACTTGTTAACATTAATTTTATGATTCATTAACTAAGTTATGCTCCACAGCTAAATTTCACTCATTGGATGGATTGTGTAAAACCATGACTTACTGAAAAGAAATTTACTATATGAACTTTTTAGTAAAGCAGATGTAAGAGATTCAAACATATCTTATAGTTAATAAGTCCAACAGGTTTCGAATCATCCTCGCAACTTTATGCTCTTTATATATGAAAAACTAACATAGTATCAAAATATCAATTACTAGCCTAGTGGTAAGTCTGATCGTTATTCGATCTCCAAACCAAGGTTAAATTTGTATTCTTTTACATCCACCACCAATAATAGCACTCTTGTATGACAACTAAGCTATGTGAAAAGTTATTGCAATCTCATTTCTCTTCATGAACGTGCTCTTTCAAAATGTATAGGTCATAAAACTCGATACTTTTTTTGTAACGTTTTGGAGGTGAGATAATCTGTTTTATAATATTTTGTCGGAATTCAATTCAACACCATCTTAAAATAACAATAATAATAATAAAGAAAAGAAAAGAAATGTTTGTGTGTGAAGAGTGAAGAGTGAAGAGATAGAGAAGGGTTGAGTGGTGGGTGTGGGGGAGTGTTGGGGAAGGTGTCAGCGCCATCCCCGGGGGGTCTGAATGATGACTGAGAGAGAAATGGGAAATGGGAAATGGGAAATGGGAAATGGCAGCTGCTGGGATGTTTGTGTTTTTAACTCAAAAACAATGCCCACACCCACACACACACACTGGTTGCCCATTCAAACTACACTCTTCTTGATCTTTGTGCGCAGTCAAACTCTCCAAATTCAACCCTCCTTTTTACTACTTTTTCAACCCTTTCTTTCCCCTCCTCTTTTTTCCCCCCCTCTCTTCTATTTTACTCCCATCTTCTTCCTTTTTAATTAAAAAGATAAAGACATTTTTTAGTTGTTTGAAGAGTGTATCTAAATGCATGTTACGATGTGAGGAACCGAATCGGAAATGGAAGAGATCAATGTTGAAATGAAAACTAGGTTTGGTGTAACAAATCGAGTCAACAACTCATTGCATTATTGTTTCCTAAACTCATTTTAAGTGATTTTGTTCAAAACCTTTATCTTTTTTCTTCTTTACTTTAAAATATCATTTTTGTCTCCCTGGTTTGATGCCTTGTTCTGTACTTTTTTTTTTTTCAAATTAACTGTTTGGATTCTTTTCTTCCATAAATTTTGGAATCATGTTCCTTTAGACTCTTTTATTGTGTGAAATTTCATATAATTATTGCAATTAATTTTGATAGATAAACATAATCTAAATTCTTAAAATTGCCAACATGAGTTCATAACATCATGTTTCAAACACCCTAATTTTATTACAAATATATTTATTTTAAAATAATAATAAAGTTCTTCATGGACATTTTTAAAAATAGACAAATAAATTAAAATATTAACAAGCTATATCAAAATTTTGGATTCTATCAATATCATTGATAAAAGAATATTAGTAGCTATCAATGTATATTATTGTTAGAATCTAAAAATTTTGCTACATGTTAATAAATATTTTATCAAATTTGTTATTTTTGACAATTTTCATTCTTAAAATTCATACTCAAATTTGAAAATGGTTTTTTAAGATATAGGAAAATATGAGAAAAAGATAAAATTCATTTTCTTAAAATTTCTAACTTTTACAATTTTCCAACTGAAAAAATAAAAAAGAAATAAAATAAATAAATAGGGAAATGCATGGAGATGGGAAGCGTGGAAGTGACGCGCGAAACGCGCGAAAGGAGTGATGAGAGGAGAAGGGGAATAAAGAGGGGGCGGTGGGAGACACGCGCGAATAAGTTAAAGGGATGGGTCCCATGAGGAGCGCAATTCCCGAGGCCCCACACGTGCTCTTCCTTATCTGACTGCATACTCTGCCACCTCAACAACAATAATAACCAACTTTCTTTCTCTTTTTACCATTTCTTTTTTACTTAGTTTCAATTTTTATTTTAAATCTTTATAAATATAACCAA
Organism: Cucumis hystrix; assembly: GCA_025688845.1. Taxonomy (NCBI): domain Eukaryota; kingdom Viridiplantae; phylum Streptophyta; class Magnoliopsida; order Cucurbitales; family Cucurbitaceae; genus Cucumis; species Cucumis hystrix. The sequence continues at coordinate 1,554,479 of CM046888.1, read as the reverse complement.
AATATCATAATAAATAAATTCAGCCCTCGAGGAAATTCTAGACGTGTGCAGCAAAAATGGAATCGAGATTTTATCGTAATTGTCGTAATTGTCCTAGTTAAGATGCATAACCGTAAACCCTAATTAATTAGAAATTATATAGTTATCGTCGAATACGTACGTTTGTAGTCACTGTATTAATCATCTTCTTCTTGATATCACGAACTCGGACCACCACTAGTGTTGACTTGATGTTCTCTGAACGTAGAACTGGGTTGAGAGAGATCTTTTTAGTAAATAAAAGCAAATAATCGCCAAAAGTCATCAAACATTTAAATAGATAAAAGGAGCATGCAACAATTACATGTGTAATCTCACCAAAATCCAACACCTCACATCCCATTAACTCGTAGTAGACTATGTGAATGCTCTTAGTGAGATGACACTAGTCCATTAAGAAAGTGAATTTTTGAATAATTCCACTATGGCGATAAGAAGATCAAATCTCTAACTTTAAAATTTATAGTAAAAATATTGTAGGTAAGTTGAACTTATGTCAGGGAAAAACTAATTTTCCATTTTTAATAATGATTTTGGATTAGGATGAATTAAATAAGAATGAATTTAATTTTAAAAAAAGAAAAGAAAAGGGAAAAGGAAAATGGAATTAGTTGATGTATTGATCAAAAAGATTTTAGGGACAAAAAGACAATTATTGAGGGGAGAGAGAAAACATGGGATGTTGGGGCCATTGGAGGAAAATAAATAAATAAATATATATATATATATATATTATAATAATTATATAATTCAATTAAATTCAATTCATTTGTGTTAAGAGAGAGGGAGAGAGAGAGAGAGAGAGGAGAAGAGAGAAATTTTCTCCTTTTTTTTTCTCTAAATAAATAAAGGGTGTGTGGGACCCACTTGACACCGCCCATGCGCAATTTGCTTTTTCTTCCTTTCCCTTACCAATCTCTTCTCAACACCAAAACTCTTCATCCCATCCCTTCCCTTCCCCCTAACCCTAAACTATATGATCCTCAATTCCACCACAGTTTCAATTTATCCTTATATACTAATTCTTTTATTAAAAAAAATATCGACATTTATCAACCTTTTACCAATATTTTTTAGTGTTGCTCTTGTAATTTTAGACACTATCATACATTTTTTAGAAAGATATTAATTTTTGTTAGTTTGTTTTTGTGTTATTCTTATTTTTATATATAAACATCCGTTGCGTTCATGAGTTTTTTCAGCTTCATTTAATTTTTATATTGAAATAATCATTCTTTCCGTCCATTTTTATAGTAAGTCGATAATTTAGTTTAATTTTTTATTTTTACTATTGATGAGAAATAAAATTTTAATATAATAATTAAATAAAACGAAAGGAGATTTAAAATCTATAAATTTATAAATAAAGTGGTTTGACTAGTCCATATATATATATATATATATATCCTATTTAAATAGAGTTAGTAGGATGCTATACTATACTTGACATGTGACGTCTAACCAACATTAATTATTGTATATGATTTGATGTTTTTAAATTGTACTTACCTGACTACAGAAATCTAAGGGACTATGCTCTTAATAAGAATTCATAAAAACAAGGTAATTTTCACGTTATTAAAAAGAAATGCACACTTTAATCCACAACACAATTAATTTTTTTTTTCATTAGTTATGTGATATTAATGGTATAATATATATGGTTTTTGTTGAAATTTTTTAATTAATACATATATCTTATTGAGAATGAAATTGAGCGCATATATTAGCATAAAAAGCAAAAATTAGTTCATTACCAAAATTTTAGTGACTTGAAAGAAGAATGTCATATGCATTCATACATATACATATATATATAATTATTTATTGATTGAGATGTGTTATCGATTGAGTCTAGTTCAATTTTTCATCCACATACGTTCAACTAAAAAAAAGAAACAAAGATTTGAATAATGATTTAGTTATTGATTGAGACGTATATTTTCATCTTTAAAGTGTTAATATATATATGGAGATAATAATGTTTTGTTTATATTGTTATGAAAGTGATTGAATATGTTTTTCACACATAGAAAAAGTTTATATAAATTTTCCATTTGCACGAATGGTAAACTATACGGTCGTAAATGTATTGACTTGCAACTCATAACATACATACACGCGATATAGTTACATGCACAAAACTTTTAATAATTAAATATAATTAAGTGTAATCTTTTTTTTAGAATTCATGTGTTTGACCAAAGTCTAATTTATTCGACAATCATATGATTCTAAAAGAAAATTAGAAGTTACTAATTGGGAGCTAATAAGAATGGTTTGATGAGGCAAGAGATGTGAGCTCCACTATCAATGTTTTAGGGCTAATCCTCCATCATTTGAAGGTACAACAAACACCTTGTCCTCCTACCTAACATAGTGTCTCACACATATATTCTATTATTGAAGCCAATATATAACCAGTCACTTCGACCATTCATGGGACATGTATGTCGTCACGCTCTACTATTATAACACATTAAAAAATTTTATGCGATTGATCGTTGATATAATATGTGGTATATATCGATACAGTAGAAGATATATGTTCTTTATCATTGAATTAAGCTCATTTTAATATTTTCTTTTATTTACAAATATATATGTCGGCTAGTCAAAAATAGTACTTGATTAAAAAGAATTAAATTTTAATTACTTTAAATTAAACAAGTTTAGAGACAAAACAGGAGACTCCAATTAGAATTTTTTTAATAATCACAATACATAAATTTGAAGTACTTCTTTACTTACATTCAATTGTAAGAGACAAGGTCTTACCAAATAATATTTTGTCATAAAAGAAGAATAGTCCATTACTTCTTGTTAAGTTCTTAGCTGTATACTATTTTTTACATCTACAACCTATAATAATTTAGAAGTTACTATTTCCTAGTAACTAAATGATACTTTTAATGTATTATCAAATGTTAAATTAATCAAGTTGCAATATACAATTTAATATATATATCTTTTTCTTCACTTTTCTTTTTGTCAAAAAAAATCTAGTTTTGTTAGCTTAGTTGAATAGTATTGAATAGATTGTACTAACAAAAAGTTTGATTTCCTCGAACTTTCAACAAATTTGAAAAAATAATGAAAACACACACAACAAAATGGAGTGCTTTTAGGCTCAATAGAGCCACCATCTTTTGATCATTTCCATCCCAAACCCTAAAAGTTTGAAAATATATATTCAAATTGTGAATAAAATTGGTCTTTCATTTAGTGAGTGTGTTTCTAAGCTCAAAAATGATTCCAAGCTCTTCCTTTTTGAAAATTAATTCCCATTTTCTCCTCTTTCCTGAAAGTTAAACCAAAACTCTCTCTCTCTCTCTCTCTCTCTCTCTCTCTCTTCATCAACAAATAGAATTCCCGATTTCCCGATTTCCAAAAATCTCTACTTGGGATTTTGAAATCATTCAACAATTTCAGCTTACAAATTTTAGTTATATATATATATATAAATATATAAATATTTCACTATAAAAATTTAAAATTTTATGGATCGAGCCACCGCCGCGCATGGCCGTCCACTTCCGCCGCCGTTTATTTCAAGAGATTTCCATCTCAATCCTCACCATCATTTCCTCCACCAAAATCCCGACCAACATTACAACGAAAACGGTAGCTCCGGCAGCGGCGGAGGAGACGGCGAGGTTTTGAGAAGGCCACGCGGCCGACCCGCTGGATCGAAGAACAAGCCGAAGCCGCCGACGATAATCACACGGGATAGTGCCAACGCACTCCGTTGCCACGTCATCGAAATCGCCAACGCTAACGACGTGATTGAAACCCTCACCATTTTCGCACGTCAACGCCAGCGTGGCATTTGTGTCCTGACCGGCGCCGGAGCGGTCACCAACGTCACACTCAAGCAGCCGGTCTCCACCGCTGGAGCGGTGATATCTCTGCCGGGGAGATTCGAGATTCTTTCGTTGTCGGGATCGTTTCTGCCGCCGCCAGCGCCAGCGGCGGCATCTGGGCTGACCGTGTATTTGTCCGGCGGGCAGGGGCAGGTTGTAGGAGGAAGCGTGGTGGGCCCACTTATGAGTTCGGGGCCGGTGGTGATTACGGCTGCATCATTCGGAAACGCAGCCTACGAGAGATTGCCGGTGGAGGATGATGACGTGGAAGCGGTGGATGCAGGAAGTAGTCCGATTAGGTCGCCGGAAAACGCCGTGCAACAGCAACAATTTTTGCCGGAATTTCATGGATTGGCGCCGAATCTAATGAACACGTGTCAAATGCCGACGGAACCCTACTGGGGCACAGGTCGTACTCCACCATTTTAGCTCAAAAATGAAAATTTGTGCTAAATTTTACTTTTTGTAATTTTCTTAATTTGAAGTCATCTTTTTTTCCCTTCGTCTTCCATCTTCTTCGTTCTTTTAATTTGATTTGATATAGCATATGTGTGTAATGGATTTTGATCTTAGGGTTTTATTGTTAAAAGAAAATGGGGTTTTCAAATATACTTTTTTTTCTTAAAAAAACCTTGATTTCCTTGAGGGTTTTTAAAATTAGGTTAATTAAGATTTAATTAAGATATATATATATATATATATAGGTTATTAATTCAATTGGTGTTTAAAAAAAAAAAAAAACTTCTGGTAGCTTAGGAATGAAGCACTTTGCACGAACAGCTGATGCTTTAATTTAATTTGTTTCCCAGAATGTTTAAATTAATTTGAATTTTAAAAGATGGGTTTAAATTAATTTGAATTTTTTAAATATATATACATATATTTCTTTTTTCTTTTGTAATTATTCCTTGGGAAAGAAAATTTTGTGGGAGTAATTTTTGTAGTGTTGTAAGCTAAAACAAAGACAAAATTGGAGAGATAAATGTTGGAGTCTTTTGATCAACTTCTCTTTAATTTGCAGATTTAATTATTAATGTTGAAGAAATAATTTGATTTCCTTACTTTTTCCAAATCTTGTATTTTCTTTTTTCTCTTTTAGGAAAATAATTTGATTTATTTAACAAAGCTTTCAATATTATCATGAAACTCCTAAGTTTTATTTAGGGTTTATTTATTTATTTTTGAGAGATTTTAGGGTAATTGTATGGCAAAATATTTCTTTTCCAAGTTAAAATTAACAACACTAACCCTATAACCAAAAAATTTATTCACCACCTTCTCTATATTTGATCTTTCTCTTTTCCCTATATATTTTGTTTTTCAAAGAGAATTTTTTGTCCAAATTAGGAAACATAAAACCCTAGCTACTTTTAGGTTTTTTAATTTTCTCATTAATAATGGAATTCCCTTACCATTACCCAAGATATTCCTTTCAATATATATATATATATAGATTGGTTAAAATGAGGGTTTGGGTCAATGTTTCCATCTCCAACTTGGCCATAAACTTATTATTTTAATGCAGATACAAAGTATATGGAATAATGATAAATATAGGGAGTTGCACTAAAGTTTCAATAGCTTTTTTTTCTTAATTATTCTATGAGAAAAAAAAGTGTAAGACAACACACAATTCTTTTTTATATCTCAATAATTTTTCTTTTGAAAACCTTCTTTGAGTTGAGACTATGTTTTAAGTGTTAGTTCTCTCTTGCTATGTTGATGGCTTTCCCATGGGGAATTTGGCCTATTGGTGTTCTTTTAGATTAAATTGATTGTGTTAGTGTGTGATTATTTCATTATTGGATTTGGGGTTTTTTTTTTTAATTTTATGTTACTATGAGTTAAATTTTGGCGTTTTTTTAGAATATAGAGAAGGAAAAACCGAACTTTTGATTTTGAAATCGATAGTAAATAGTTTGTGTTAATCAATGAAGTGTACTCATTTTAATTTCTCTCATTTGTGTAATACATAAAACCATGCTAATACACACAATTGTAAAAGCAAGGTCTAATTTAGAATGATTTTCACATGTTTGTTCACCACAATAGAAACATAAAATCATACTAATACATAAAACCCTAGCTACTTTTAGGTTCATTAATTTTATTCACCCCAATAGAAACATATAATCATACTAATGCACAATAGTAAAAGCAAGGTCTACTTTAGAATTTAAAATTTAATTACTTTCTGTGAAAAATAATTTAATATGTTGTTACATTTGGATTAATATATCATAAGAGAACTTTCACTCATATATATTCTAATCTTTTAATCAAATATATGTGTTCTAACCTTACAAAGAGTAAAATTTTAAAAAACGGTGACAAATATAGCAATTAGATTCAAACTAAATAAATCTATAGATATAGAAAAAAATTGGATCTAGTTCTTTAAAATCTATCGTCAATATACCATATCACATGTAGAAGACTATTAACGATAAAGTCTATAACCGACAAGCGAATCTATGAATAACGAAGTTCATCGTCGATAATTTTTGTTATATTTGCAGTTATATATATATATATATATATATTTATTTATTTATTAAGATTCTCAGTAGACTACATGCATTTATCTTTCTTTTGAACTTTCTGGTGCTCTTCTTTCAAGAAGGAACCATTAGCTTTCAACTGAACAAAAGATGTGGATGAAGCTTCTCTTTTAACTCTTTGACTTGAAATAACCAAACCTGTTGAGCTATATTTATTTAGAAAAAAACAATTTCCAGTAATGGAGAAGATGTGATAATTTACTAGTACTGCTATTTTTTCAACTTTTCCCAAATGAAAATGTGATGTAGTTCTTGAACTTTCAAATTCAGCCCTAAAGTTCTAAGTTAGTAATGTAAATTTAAGTATGTGTCCAAGCTACCAGCTAATAGGAGCATGATTTTATACCATTAAAAAATGTAGGGCCAAAAATGGAAAGTGCATAACTCAAACAAAAAAGAATATTTTGAAAGCTTAAAAGACCAAAATAGATTAAATATGAATTGTAATTTACGAGGTCAGGTATTTTATAAAGGTAATTCTAAAAAATACACATTACTCATAAATATTACTTCAAAAGTTCCACCTATAAGTTTCTTTTAACTTTATTACATATTTTCCTTGAAACAACAATAATATATCTCTCTCGGATCAAATATCACACAAACTCCACATACAAATTATAAGTAGATAAGCCACATACCCTATCTACCCATCCATGCACTTCTTTTATGAGAAATATGCACAAATTCATCACAATTCCCTGTTAAGTAAGAGTATCAATCGATCGGAATCCGTTTTTCAAACAAATTGTTACTGGTTTTTCAACCAAACTGTTACTGAAACTATGTTCAGTTTAATAGATGTCCAAACTCATTGGTCGGTAGCCTTTGAAATTTTTTAAAATGTTGTCGTTTTGATTTATTCCTTCAAACCACGATGGACCAAACTAGTCTTTACCTCCAACCAACAAAACCGAACACCTTCGATTCGGTCAACTTGATTTTCCATCTCTAGGTTCAAGTTTTGCTTGTTTCAAATTACAAAATTGAAAGAGATTGCTGATAATGCATCAAATGAATAAATTAACAATTATTAACAATTTTCATAATCAGTTTGATCAGATAGACATACATAGCATAAAAATAATAAGAATAAGAAGAATAATAACATTTTCAAGGAAATTCCCAGTTTGGGGATTGGCAGTGGTTGAAGGGAAAAAGGGAACAAAAACTGCCAGAAAGAAAGAAATGTAAACAGCTTGCATTTCAGATCAACTTTTATACAAATATTCGATCTAAATTTACCAATACTAAGTGGGTCCCAGTTTAAGGGAGCTCTTGGGACTCTCACTCTACAAAACTTTTGCTCTCTCTCTCTTTGTCTCTCCCCTTGTCTCTTTTCTTTCTCCTATTCCCATAGTTTTCTCCCACAGCCATTCCAACTAAAGGCGCTTTTTTAACGCTTAATAAAGAAGGAAGTTTAACCCCAGGAGGATATTAGCATCAACAGCCTTTGCCTAATAAAGTAATGAGAATTCAGTTCAACTTACCTGCGCTTTTTTTTTTTTCATTTAGCACAAAGGCTTGTGAGAGATTGAGATGCGTTCATGAGAGTAGGAAGTTCTTCCATCCGAAGCCCGAGGATGAGGTTGGAAAGAGATCCCAAGATGTCTTTGGTGGCAGAAACTTAGAATTCAATTCTCAGCCTTCGCATTTCTGATCGAAACACAGGACTGGAGGTCAGTGTTCGACGAGCAAGATTCCTTATGTCCTCTCGGGAACAATCTCGAGATATGCGAATTAACTCCCAAAGTGCACCTCCACGAATCATCTCCTTTGCATTTATTTCTAGGAAGTTGGAAGATTAGAAGGGGATTTCAGATTTGATATAGCAGATGACTTATAAAATTAAGAAGACTGACTAACCATGTTGTGCTATATGGCATAGAGCTAACTCGATATGGCGACGGATAGGTGCCACTTCGTTATTTGCATTTTGTATGATCCAAGGTAGTGCTCCATCTTCTATCAAAAGAGATCTTCCATTGTTCATCTCTGCAAGAAAGAGCAATTAATCGAACTTGCAATTGTTCGTCAGCATTGACAAATAAATTGTAACAAAATTGTTATCAAAATTGGGAATTTACCATGACTAGCTGCTCGGGACTCGCATTTTGCAAAGTTTGCCACTCCACGGGCAACTTGAGAAAGGACATCTGGATGTCCACATCGCACCATTCCCAGCAAGGCTTTTAAACCACCTTCGGATCTCAGTTTTGATTGTAGTTTTTCTGGTAAGATTTAGAGACCAAAACATGGTAACTAATATGATATGATATCCATAAGCCCGAAATCAACCGACAGATAATGTCTCAAGTAAAAAACTTAAGGGGAAAATATACATCAAACTAACATCTCTCTAAACTGATATATTTCTCACCAAGGTGACTGCTTCTTCTTAAGATTTGGAGATAGTTTCTATTTTAATTTCAAATTAAGAAGATATTATTCAAATAATCTCAATATATGGAAAGCTATAGGCCAATGTAGATAATCATTGATCTTCCTCTATAAACCACTAGAGGAAACACAAGTCCGATGTTGTGGTAAATAATTTCCTAATGTAACTCAGTGATAGGAACTGCCAAGAGATGAATTCTATTTTCATACCATTGCCACATAAATTAGCAATGGCTCCGGCAACCATACGCAAAGTCTGTGGGTCCTCGGCAGCGTTGGCAGTTAATGACAGTAGACTAATTCCCCCTTCGGCCATTATTCGTTCTTGATTGGCTTCTGTTGTGAAGAAAAAATAAAATATAATTATATCAAATCAGAGAAACCAAAAAGGAGAATGCAACACACAGTTACTAAGATGCTGTCGGTAGCCAAAAAATGTCAATGAACGTTTACCATTCATAGCAAGGTTGGCAATTGCACCAGCTGCTACTCTTCTAACCGTTTCATCCTCGTAGCTTCTAAGAAGCATCAGTAACGAAATAAGACCACCTGCCTCGACAATCCTCTTCTGGTTTGACTCTGTTTGTCACAAAGTCAAATTTTACCATAAAACTTGGAAATAAAGTAGTGCATTGAAAGAAGAGACAATAGTATCATTTTGTAGAGCACAGAAAACAGAAATCTATTATCTATATAAACATCCATCTTAATAAGCAACGGATCCATATATTGACATCATTTATGGATAAAAAGTAAGGAACATGGTGAAAATGTAATAAACATCCTTAAGTGAAAAACTTGCCTTCAGCAGCAAGATTGGCTAATACTTTAACGGCATGAATTCGTGCATTGGCATCTTCCGAGTCCAGCAAGGACAAAATTTTTTGCAAACCAACTGCCAAGGAGGCAAGAAATAACAGAAAATATATGAAAAATAAATAAATAGGGGATCAGAATGACGTCAGTGCCACACTAAATTCCTAATTCTTGTTTACCTTGTTCAAAAAGAGTGGCAACTTGTGGCTTGTGACTGCTCTTTGTTTCTTTGTGTTGAGAATGTCTAAATGGAGACATGGGAGTATCATAAGCGGGAAAGCCATTATCAGCTCCACCCCTATCAAGACACTTCCTCATCTGCGTTCAAGCACCAAAACCATTGGTTTACAAATTAAGATCCCATCAGCACACGCACATCTTTCTTTAAGTAGTTGCCTAGACCCCCCAACCCCACTATAATTTGATCTTCTGGTGAAATAGGTCAAAGAATGAGACTACTACCCTACCCAATCCTAGCGACTCAGTGATTCTAGAACTCAAAATCTTTCAATTAAATGAAGTATACAATCAATATCGTGCTGTTCTACGCAGCTAATGAACTTAAAATACTTCCAAATTATTGGCTCCGTAATATTATTTTGTGTGTAATCCGAACCTGCTCAGCTTCAAGGGTCAGTTGTAACAATTGGCTCTGTAATATTATTACTTCTTCTTCAAGTTTCTTTTTCTGACGAGCCTCATCCTCCAAAACTTTAGTTAGTTTTACAGATTCTTCACCTACCTGTGCACCATAAAGCACATTCAGTTGCCATGTCCACATAGATATTGACAAAAATCGAACATTACTATTGAATTAATCCATTTATCAGATGACTACACACATTTGGCTGCCTGTACAGCTCGAGCTGATGTCTAAGTCTGTTGACCTCCTCTTCAGCCACCTTTCGCAGGTTTACTTCATTTTCAAGCATCTTTTTCACTTCAACTTCTTCAGCAGCAGAAACAAAGCCCTCCTACATAATCCTCCAAAACCATTGCTTAAAAGTCAGATAAGCGTCCTTAACCCAAAGAGACAATTTGTAGTCTCCATCATCAACAAAGACGGTGCATTCCTACTATAAAGTCACATAAATAGTAATGTAATATCTCAAACAATTCAAATTCAGAATACGGAAAGCCTGAAAATGGTGGATATCAATTACAGCACTAGATTTGCACGTGGCTGCATAACAACTATTAAAATTTCAATGGCTGATGCAGAATGACCAATTTAAGCAGACACGTGATAAAAATGTTTAGAATCATGTAACCATGTTGAAGAACATCAATCATCAACGATCAACAGTAAAAGGCTCCTGGTGAAGACAACCAACACAAGAAATAGATTTTTTTACCTGTCCACTCGATTTACCGCGGATAGAATCGTCATTATGAATCTTTGGCTGGTTCAAGACCAACTTCTCTTCCAATTTCTTGACAGTTTCCATATAATCTAACTGGCATTTTTTACTTTCCTTCTACAGAAAACAATAAATTATTTAAAACAACAAGAAGTGGTGCTAAATGCCCTCCTCTCCCCATGAAGCCAGGAAAAAAAATCAAACAAACAATTGTCAGAGATAGAAGGGAACTTATGTAAGATTTTATGAACAGATATCATTCTATGAACATATATCAGAATGCTTGTTGAAAAATGTTTCGAAAATAAGGAATAGATATTGTCCTAAGCCAGGGTTATTAAATGCCACAATGGCCCTCTGGGGCCTAGGCACAAGTCGCACAAAGCATCAGCAACCTTTACTGTGATATGTTACATCAAATTGATTTGCCAACAAAATAGTTGAGAAGTTATGCAACGCAATAGATAAAGCTACTATGAGAAATTGCATACCTCTAAAGCATCAGCAAAATTTCTTTCAGCTTCAGATATGCGATTTTGAGCTTCTAGATGTATCTTTTCAATTTCATCTTCAAAAGCTTTCTGTTGTCTTTCATTTTCAGCAATCAGTTTGTCCACCTGTACTTCAAGCTTCCTAGACAAACTTTTATAATCAAATTCCTCTTTTATTTTCAACATATTTTCCACCTTCATAGCCTGTAACAGAAAGGGCAATTAATATTATTTCATCTAAATAGTAAGAAATAGATTTTTGACATGATGAAGATAGAAACAGATGAAAGGAGATGTAAACGCCGATCATTCTCCAACAACATGCAACGCTGAAAAAAAAATAGTCCGTAAACTGAAACCCATTGTGAACTAAGAAAACTCAAGAGAATCACCCTTTGGCCGAACAAAATAGTACTTGAAGTCTCTCCTCGATGGCGTGGAGATGGACCAATTGTCACAATCAGAGAAGTTCTTGCTGAACCTGTTTTACATAAATAACAACCTTAAAAGAGGATGGGCAGTAGGAAAAACAGACTGGCAAAAAAAATTCCACGATAAAGACTATGACTTCCACATCCACTAAGGTTCATTCATGTATAAAAAATTGCAACTAAAATAGGAGCACTAAAGCCATCTGCAAAAAATGTCTAAACTCTTAAAAGCATCACCATAACAGCTGACAAAATCTGTGATAGCATAATCTGTCCACTAAAGAAACTACAATCAGAATATTGAATTCAGATCACTGTCTAGGACCCAGGAGAAGAAAGAGACAAGTACCCAACAAAATTGACAACATTTTGCTTCATTCATTCACAGTGGCCCACATTAATACCTTAGAAACAAACTACCCAAAGGAACTGATAGGAAACTGAACTCGCAATTGAAAATCAAAAAGATTACAATATCAAAGGGAAAAAAAAGGTTCACTAAACTCTGAAGAGGCTTATTCTCTTCAAAAATAATACCAACATTGTGCTTCAATAATGTGATTACTTGCCCACTGCATGGCACCCATGGGAAAAGCACAGTTCAAGGACAACTTGGCCCATTCCATTACAACTGTCAGAGTGTAACTGATATCAGTTGATTGCATCTTTGTGAGCATTTGTTGCTAGTATATTTGAGAAGGTTTTTCTTTTTCATGTACTCAACACAACTGGGAGCATTATTACTTCAGTAAATTTTTATTCCATTACTGTCCTTTAAATTTTGTCTCTCAGAAGGTTACCATATTTTCAGTCCCACTTCCTTTTTTTATTGATATACATTAAAATGCTAGGATTAGGTCTCTTTTCCGATTTCCTCTATACCTTCATTCATTGATCAAATCCATTGCTTATCAGTATTGAGTCAACAATTACTACAATAGAGTAAATAGAAACCTGTGACCTGCAAGTCTTACCTCCAAATGAATCTCTGAGCAATCTTGTAAGTTTGGAATCTCGAATTGGAACATGAGCACTATTTTCTGCCAAAGCATTTATGCACTTTCCTAGAGCACTAAGGGATAGATTTATAGACTTGGCTTCGTCCAACAGATGCCCCTCACTCCCTGCAAGAAAAGGATCAAAGATGAGCACATTTCAAAAGAACAAATGATATATTGTTTTTTGAAATATGAACCTTTTTTTAGGCCTTTGTGTATGCCTTTTGTCTTCTTTCATTTTTTCTAGGAAGGTCAGAGTTTTTTCATTTAAAAAAAAAAAACACAAACACACACACACACAAAACACAAAACACAAAACAAAATTAAACCCCATTATTGCTTGAATCCATTCCCTCTAAGCCATTTTAATATTCCAATCACCCTTATTGACTACTAGGCCAACCCATGGTGATTTTCAAAAGAACAAATTATTCCACATATTAGTTAAATCAAACAAATCCATTGAAGTAAATACTACTACAAAGTTATGTCAATATAATGTAACTTATTTATAAAATTAAACTCCAAAATGATAAATTGAGCCACCTACGGTACTCTTCAGTCTCTCCCCCAAAGATAATAGTTATCCATTTCTATGCCAATCATGCTTAAAGAACAAGATTGTTGTTCTTTCTTTTCTCCTCTTTTTCTTTTCCTTTAATGCTGCTTAACCAGATGACGACCTACTTTGTTCCATTAGGAACATCCTTAATGGAAAATAACAAACAAGAGCAACTTTCCCTTTTTGTTTATATAATACATCAGTTTTTATAAAATAAATAAATGAAATAATAATAATGCTAACTGAAGATTATTATTAAGGCATCATCTCCGCAACAAAAGTAAAGCCAAGCAAGATTTCAGCATATAATCTGTTACTGTCCCCGGAGATGAAAGTGGAACATACCTGACTTGTGAATACGCTCTGATCCTGCCAAATCCACTACGACCAGCTTGCTCTTTCGAATAACTGGCCTGAAAGGTCTTCCCAACTCTAAAGGTTCACCCTCTTCACCCGAAAGAACATCTTCTCTCACAACGGATCTTTTAACATGTACCTGCACTACAGCGTTGATATAATTTGAATTATCAAGATCCCACAAAAGTCTCCTTCCTGATAAGTAGGTTGTACATCATGAAATATTAAATTTACAGTCACGTAAGGATATACAAACAGTAAGATGCCAATTATTCACCATCAGAATTGCATGGCTACGAGAAGATTCAGTATTCAACTTCGTATTGGCAGCAAACCGGTGGGCCTCCCCCAGACGTAGTAGCTCTAGAAAACTGCTTTGATTCCTGATTTCTACTACAGTTGCCCCAGGTACAGAAACATCACCAGTTTTCGGATCTTCCACAAATGGGATATTATCATTTGCTGGATCAAGCAAATCTTGTAGAGTTTCCATGTAAAGCTAAACAGCAGAAGCCCGAACATAAGACAGTAAATTGTTTGCAATGTACTGAAAGACTTTCATAAATTAAAAATCTGGAGCTACAACAAAGTATGAAGGAAATACAAATCCAGAGAACCATTAGTGTTAAACAGCATAAACAACCAATATATGTCATCTGTTTTCCAGTGGATTAACACCTGTAGGTAAGAAACAGAAACTGCATCAGTTTCTGGTGATACATCGGATAAAATATCCTCCATTGCACGGACCATAATGCCACGATTGGCAGTATCTTCATCTCCCAACCGTCCAAGCGTAAATGTCTTCCCCGTACCAGTCTGGCCATAAGCCATCACGGTACCATTATAACCATCTAAAACACTCTAAAAAATGAAGCAGATTGTCACCATCAGAAGAAAATAAAAATAAAATAAAATAAAATCTTGTGCAACAGGAAGGTAAATATATGCCGTGCTAGTGTGAGTCATACATTGCTAGCGTGAGTCATACAATACAGTAGACCAGATGAATGATAAAATTTACTACTTTTTGGCATGACATAGATATGGGTCCCACTCACAAAACTAAATAATATCGCAATACGCACCTCCACTACTGGCTTTGCAACCACTTCATACACACGCTTCTGTGATGCAGATTCAGTAAGCACCTCATCAAATTCATACGTGTCAGAATCCCAATTGTTCTTTCGAAGTTTCAATCTTTTAAGCTGCCGTGAAGTAACAAAATAAGGTCAAAGTTGAATGTTATAATATGAAAAGAAAGTTCAATTGAATTTGGCCATTAATTGTGGGGAGGTGATTTCCTATGTTTTCCATTTCCATCACCATTAATTAAATTGATTTCCAATATTTCGGAATTCAATGTCAATGCGTTGTTGTTGTTGGCCCAGGGGAAAACTTCTAAATAATCTAATGATTCTCGGATTAAGCACTAATAGTAAGTAAATCTTCATTGTCTTCCATTCTTGAGAGATGTAATTACTTCAATTAAGCACGCAAGTAACATGTTTTTTCTAGTCTCCTGATACTATTTGCTCTGTTCTTCAGCTTAAGATGGTGTGATAAAAATTTCAATATCAGTGCACAGAATTTATAAGCAAATTTAAGTTGGTTTTCCAGATTTAATTATTCAAACTATGACCTGGTAAGGACTATTGAACGATCCTTAACCTACAACCACGACAAGCCTGCAATTCTGTCGGAGTTTGAATGGAACAAAAATAACAATAATAACATAATATTGACCTCTGGCTGCAGTTCCACACAATCTGCAAAATCTGCATCTGCAACCTGCTCTTCTCCATTTCGGGGTCGTAATCTAACAGCCACACGAACTCTTCCCGGCACTGACCAAAGCATGTAAAACATGGAAGAAAATAACAGAGGCTTGGTCATTGCACGCCACATACGGAAAAGAAGGAGAGAAAAATGGCAAAAATAATTTCTATCCAGTAAAACACTAAAAGTTCGAGGTCCATTTCCAAGTATCCTACCGATTCATCCTAACGCGCTGAATGCACCAACATTGGAACAGCACCAATCTCGATTTATTAAACAAGGATGCATAAACCCACAATCGTACTTCGAAATATGATAAATAAACAACATTCAAGAGGGATAAAAAAAATTAACTCGTAGATCGAACCGCTGTGAAGAAAATGCTGTAGTCAAAGCAACTCTAGATTGTAATTACAGAACACTCGACTGGAAAAAAGAAAAACTAAAAGCAACGAAAACAAGCACAGCAAATCAGCTCTCTATCTACAAGATTTCGCAACAAGGATACATAGTCAGATACTCATACCTCCATCCCCGTCCTTATTTGCATTGGAACCAAAAGACCCTGAAGTAGACCGACGAATAGAAGGCCTAGCCTTAAATGATGAAGTCCTGAGGTTAGAACCAGCATGCGGCGGCCGATCCGCCTTAAATGAACCTCTCTGAGACCCACCGTTCCGATAAGCACCATTGGAAGCCATAAAATCCGAACATAAACAACAGAAAAATCACCGTTGATCGAGGATTCAAAGACGTATGGTCCTGGTTAGCTTTCTTAAGCTGCTTGGTACAAGCAGACAGTGAAAACGAGTGAAAAAACCAGTAGTTATGGGACAAAGAGAAATCGTTTGCTTGTGCTTGCTGGCTTGATTACACTGCGAAATGATGGAGAAAGGAGTGGAGCCCAACGAAGTGAGAAGGAGACAGAGATGGTCGCAGATCGGTAGGTCCTACGAAGAAGAAAATGAGAGAAAATCAATCGACCACGATGTGAAACAACCTCGTCGGAGGAAACCGTGCAGCGGCGGAAACGCCCCCCACGTCGGCGACCACTCTTAAATATCGCCGACGGTTTTCAAGCGACCCTTTGTGTCGATTATTCTACAGATTAGGAGAGAGCGAAATAATCTTTAATGGAATAAAACAAAAGATAGCAATTTCGCGGCAAAAGTAATTTCGTTTAATATCATTTTCGTCCTATTTTCTGAAATTTATTTGAATTTGGTTACTTAAATAAAAGGAAATCTGTAAACAAATTTGAAATTTTAAAAATATTGCCACATCCTAATAAATTATTTTTTTTAATATAAAAATTATCAAATTAATTACACTTGTTTTTTTATAAAATATAAATATTTTGTGGTTAGAAAAAACTTTTTATTAGTTTTTAAGAATATTACTTAAAAAAATTTAGTGGATGACCATTTGCATTGTTTATATCTATTATTAAAATGTCCGTTTTATTATTATTCAAAATATATTAAAATTACACTGAAATCTTATTGGTAAAACACACCGTTTTGAAGCTAGAAAATTAAATATAGGTTAGACCAAGACCTAATTATTAAAATGATATCTTCTTAGTTTGACTAATTTTAATATAAATTGCACTACGAAATTTAAGATTTCTTTATATTTAGAATTACATTTAACAATGACGGATAATTTAGGGATTTTTTCAAGAAAAAAATATACACACTATTTAGCGAAAAAACTTTGAATGACAAAAATTCATCATAAATAATTTGTTCATTTGGCCATTTTTTACAATTTTCTAAAAATTTAATCCTAAATAATTTACTTATTTGATGGTTAATTTCGACTTTGTCTTGTGGCTAATGATTGTGTTTAAGTTTTAAATAGATGAAAAATAATGCAGAATAAATTAATATGCTAAAGAAATAGGGGACCGTAAAAGGTATTAATCATGAGATGAGGTTATCTTTATATGGCAAAGGATTATGATGTTAGATTTAGGCCTTTTTGACTCCTAATACCCCGCCCTCGTAGAGAATTTCAAACTTAAATGTTAAGGCTTTTTTTTAGATCTAAATGAAAGGTTTAGCCATTGACTCTTGTTAGTAGATGTGATAATCGTTGGTTGGTTTTGTTGATTTTGGAGCCGAACTAAATCAATTAGTCTCACACTTTAGCGGTCCAATCCAATGTTTAGTAAATAACAAAACTAATTGAATTATTTTAATTAGATTGATTTATTATTTGAAAAATTATCGTGAATAACAACATATTGAAACTATTTGCAAAATATTGTCAAAGTAAATAATAATAATAAATTAAATATTCTATAGCTAGTTTGACAAAATTTGCTATATTTTGTAAATAGTTTCAATGTTTTGCTATTTTTTTTATAATGTTCGTTTCTTTTCTTTCTTTCTTTCAGGTTTTTATTATTGATCTTCACTTTCTTATGAATTTATCATTTTTGTAACTTTAAATTAAATTTTGCCTATTTATTTCTTCATAAATTGTAATGATCTAAACTAATGCCTTTTGACTTTGCAAACCAATAAGTCTAATTCAATAATACAAAACCAAATCAAACCATTCAACCAGTTTGGTTTTTTAGGTTTTCAGTTTTTTGTATCACTCCTAATAGCTAGGCGGGTTTTTTTTTTCAAGTTGGATTGTGACAACCCAATTGTTTCATTCCCTACCAGAAGTTATACGTCGACAATTACTCGAAACCTCCAATATGCAAAAACTAATTTCATGCATACATAGAGTACGATTAGCTTAACAAATTTACTATGTACTTTAAAGATGTTTCAAAATCCACGTAGTGGGAATATCTTCAACCCATATTAGTATTACTTCCTATCTATCTAGATGTACTAGTTTGATGGTATTCACCAATTGACAATTATCTCGCCTATAGCGTATAAGATTCATCTTGATTTGTTGCTTACTGATCAAACGCATGAATTGATTACTAGTCCATATGTCAAGATCATTCAAACATCTTTCGAGCTATATACTATGGGATATGGAGACTCTCAAATCAATGTCACCTTCTTTGAAAGTGTATGTTACTAGATGTGATACTCATGATAAGGAGTACAATACATCAATTTGCAATACTCACATATATTATGATATTCATTGCATTAATTAAAGATGCATACTCGTAAAAGGAAAATTATGTAAATATGAACTACTATATATATATATATGTATAATTTTGTCACATGTCAAAAATACTTTCGAACAAAAATGAAATAATTACCCATCAAGTTTTTGGATATTGACTTTATTTCTAAAAATAGCTCGAAGTAGTTTCCTCACAAAGAGTAAATTCAAACTAGAAAGTCATATTTGATATTTAAAAATGTTTGAGCTATTTTCCAATATAAATACATGGGCTGATACCGGGCCATTCCAATATCTCAAATTAGGCCGAGCTTATGCGAAAGCCCATTTGACCTTACCCAGACTCAAAAGCCCATCCAAAAGATTCCAAACCCTAGCCCCAGCCATCGACCAGCCTTTTCGACTGACCTCCATTAAAATCCTCCCTTCAAACTTCAAAGCCTTCATCGCTCCTCATCTGCTCCAGTCAAAGGCATTTCTCCATTCAAAGTCAATCACATGAACTTCTCCGCCCGCTCCCTTCGACGCACCGTCACCGGAACTATTTCGACCACTATCATGACTACCGCTGCAATCACAACTATCGCCATCATCATTCTCTGACTTCAGGGCTCTTCCACGCATCTTCCTCTGGGTTGTTTTTCTCTCTACCGGTATCGAATCCGGCAGCTGTTTGGTCCGTGAAGAAGCTTCGTTGTCAGTGAAAGTTTTGTTTTCGGTTAGCTGTAAAAGATGGCCAGTCTTAAGGGCTATGGCGCGTGCTTGCGGGAACATGCTCTTCAGTTTCCGCGTCCCAGTTTCAACGCCAAAAGGTATACCTACCATTATGGGTGTAATTATTAAACAACGCGTTAAGGTTTTTGGATTTACTTGAAATAAATTCATACACGCAATTTTAGTAGCTGGCTTGACATATTTTATTATTGAGACATGAATAATTTATCCATAAAGTTTTCAACTGATGTTGACCAAAAGTTACTTCATCGTTGATGACTGTAATCGGTTGTGGCTGTGGGATTCTACTCTTCATGAAAATTACTTTTATTTCGCACCTCTCTGTAATTTTCGCAACAAACATACCAGCAATACATATAATACAATTATTTTATGTCTGGTTGATTGTCTTTACTTCTTCAAAAGGAAACAGAAGGAGATAAATTAAAGTTATCTTTCCAATGCTGACTATTTTGATTAATCATCTTAGTTTTAAAATTTTCTAAAGTGTAAATGAAATTTAACGTAGAATATCAATTTGCTTCATTGTGAATGAATGGTTCAATTGGGTACGGAGGGCTGTTTGAACAGTGCTTGTCAAATTATGTACTTGCTAATGTTACTTCCTTCGATACTGTCAGACAACGTACCAAGAGAACTGTCGGATGGAGATCTCCACAGGCTGCCATTCTACCCAATTTACATCTCCCAATGCGAAGTTTGGAAGTCAAAAACAGGTGAGACATTTAAATTGTCGAATTATTTCTATGCTAAACTGCCACTCTCCTGTGGAATATGGATATTAAGGTGGGGAGAACCCTCCCTACTCCTAAGGAGCCATGTTAATGTCTGTAAATAGTATTTGTACTTGTACTTACATGTGGGCTGTTTGCATTTGATTGCGTTTTCTCGTCTTCTTTATCGGTTTATTTACATTGAATGTTTTGGAAGTTTCAGTGTCGCGTTCTGTTTTCTCCAGTTCATGTTAGTAGTTCTTTTAAAATTATTTTTCATTGGAGGTCAAGTTTTCTCAGCGGGTGGGTGTAAGGTAACAAAAATATTTGTTTGCAAGCCTTTTTTTCGATTGATTAGATATTTGGTGACAATTGACTGCTCTTCAAGAATTAAGGGGCCCTTGTGTTCAAGGACATTGAGATGGAAATGAACATGCAATGTAGAAGTCATAAACAAACAAGGCCCTTCTGGTACACGATTAAAAAAATGTTTTCAAAGATGGGATGGGACATGGGAATGAATGATTCGCATGCTTTCTTTACACTCATGTCAAAGGAAATTAGATACCATCCAAAAGTAAGGCTTTTCTAAATCCCCTTCTCATTTCTCTCTCCTAGCATATTGTTTTTATTTAATACACTCGTTTTATTTTATTTTGACTTTTTAACGTTCAAGTTAAATTTATAACATTTCTATCTTATTCCCAGGTATCTATTACCCATGGCACCCACCTTTTCTTTTAAGACACTGTCATGGGAATTTGAAACCTTTTCTTTTGAGAAAAATGGTTTTAAATTTATAACCTTTTCTTTTGTGACACTGTCATGGGAATTTGTATATGACGTGAATTCAATAGGAAACATTCTTAATACAACAACTACCGTATGATGTGACTAGCTACTTAGCAATGTGATAGACTAATTTCAACAATGCTTAGATTATCTTTCTGGGTCTAGAATAGTTATTATTATGATTCTGTGCTGGTGTATCCGCTGGATCATAAAGTATTCTTAGATTGGCTCAATTTCTCTAACTTTTATGTTCAGGACAATAGCAGATGATATCAAGTCTCTCAGACTTGTAACTGCCATTAAAACACCTTATCTTCCAGATGGTAGATTTGATCTTGAAGCATATGATGCCTTGGTAAATCGGCAGATTGAAAATGGAGCTGATGGCGTGATTGTGGGTGGCACAACTGGTGAAGGTCAGTTGATGAGCTGGGATGAGCACATAATGCTTATTGGTCACACTGTCAACTGTTTTGGTGGGTCAATCAAGGTAATTGGCAACACTGGGAGTAACTCTACTAGAGAAGCAATTCATGCTTCAGAGCAGGGATTTGCTGTTGGGATGCATGCTGCTCTTCATATAAATCCTTATTATGGCAAAACCTCCATTGAAGGACTAATCTCACATTTCAATTGTGTGCTCTCTATGGGCCCAACTATTATATACAATGTACCGGGACGAACAGGCCAAGACATTCCCCCATATGTCATTCAAACTGTAGCTGAAAGTGCCAATCTTGCAGGTGTGAAAGAGTGTGTAGGAAATGATCGTATCGAGCAGTATACCAAACAAGGAATCGTGATCTGGAGTGGAAACGATGACCAATGTCACGATGCAAGGTGGAATCATGGAGCAACTGGAGTTATTTCCGTTACTAGCAACTTGGTGCCTGGTTTAATGAGGGAGCTCATGTTTGAAGGGAAGAACCCTTCCCTAAATGCAAAGCTGTTGCCTTTGATGGATTGGTTATTCTGCGAACCCAACCCAATTGGCCTAAACACAGCCCTCGCTCAACTCGGTGTTGTGAGACCTGTGTTTAGGCTACCATATGTACCTCTACCAAAAGCAAAAAGGGAGGAGTTTGTGAAATTGGTCGAGCAAATTGGACGCGAGCATTTCGTCGGTGTAAAAGATGTACAAGTTCTCAATGACGATGACTTCGTTTTGGTTAGTCGTTATTAATAGTTCATTTCCTCACCAGGCCTTGATATGCTGCATTGCTTTCGTGTTTTTGAGATCTATCCCATGCTCTTAATCTTAAGGTTTCTTTTTTTGTTGTGTCTCTCTAGTAATGCTATTATCCATTTTGTGGTGTTAGAATTTGTAGTAATAGTAATAAATTAATAGATGAATGAATGGACGACGTGTATTTCAAGTCTTCAACTCATTTCTTGGCGTCTACTGTGTTTATTAAATAAGGATGCCTGTTGGTTGCCCTCATTCTGTTGAGATATCTTGTTCCCAATTTTCAATTTTTGTATTATATATAATTACACAACACACACATATAATTCTTTCAGTTTTCCCCTTACGTTACGTTCTAGTTTTTATTATTATTATTTTCTATATAAGTACGTGAGAATATTGTTTTTTACTTTAATACACAATTATATTTCTGATTTGAATATTGTTTTTCTTTTCTTATGTTATTTTTATTTGAAAGGAATTTATTGTTCTTAATATTCTCCTTCTCACTTTATTGACCTATAGACGACTTGTCAACGGTTTTAAAACTATTTTACTATTATTTTTATTGGAAAAAAACAGCTTTAAGTTTGGGTTTATCTAAATATTACGAGAAAAAAAAATTTGTGTTTATCTACTTCAACAAGAAAAAAAGAAAGAGTTTAATTATGAATATTTTATTGTGTTAAATGTGTGTTGCTTTGATATTATTGTTTTTATCTAAGATTCTGTCAAAATTTCATTAGTTTATTTATTATTCAGTTGACCCATCAATAAAGTAACGCTTTGAATATTAACTATAATCACTATATTTATTTAAACTTCGAGTGGGAAAATTGAAAGTCTAGTCATTGTGATGGGTCTTTCTTCCAATCTTAATTTTGAAAATTTATACTAGGGGAAGAGAAGGGAAAGGGTGTTTGGAGGGTTAGTAATCATGAATGAACGAATTTTGTATCAAATTATATCCAAAACATTTAATTCGAACATGAGTTTTAAATCATATTGCAACACAAATCTCTCTCATTACGACTCACAAAATATCTCTTAACCTTTATGTGTTAATTTGATTTACATGGTAGAATTTCTGGACTAAGATCACATACACTTTGACTCATTTAATATTTTAGAAAAAACATTTATAAATCAAATCAATGGTAGGACAAAATAATGTAAATTATGAAGTTTAGTTCAACATGCTTTCATTTGTATATTACATATTTTATACATACATACAAAGTGTATGTATATATTTTATACATACATATATCCACACATGTGTATACATAAGTAATACTACCATTATTGTCGTGGTTTTCTCTTTGATTAAATAAAACATTCACAAACTATTAACAATTAAATATCTACCTTCGAATTGGGCAACACAAATCTTTGAGTTGAAATATTCTTAATTATATTTTATTCATTACTAATGGAGTTCACAATCTAAAAAAAGATCATTTATAGTGGTATCAATTTAAATTTTAAATTTTTATTTGAAAAACAAATTTAACATAATCGGATCAATCGAATCTCTAAATTTTTATTTCTCTAATGGATCATTTTGTGATCTCTAATTGATGGAGAAGGCTAGACTAAACTCAAATTAGTCTTAACAATATTGAGAATTTGACAAAACAAAATCTAAGTTTCAAAATATTGTATCACCAATTTGATTCAAATTTTAGGATAAAATAACAAATCATTCTCCAGCTTCAACATCAAACCAACCAAGCTTCTTCAATGGATGAAATTTGCTTCATCAATGGAGAATTTAGATAAGATCGAATTTAACAGTACAAACTACTAACAGAGTTTTTACTTCATAATATTTCCATCACATAAACTTAAAACTATATTCTGAAAATCTATCCCCTAATAACCAAATTCTACCCTTTATTCCCTTCCCCTCAAAATCAAAAACCTAATTTATTGTCAAAATAACAGATTACAAACCAAAGGAATCGTAGGAAAATCGAAAAAAAAAAAATCACTAGCAAGAAAATTTATCAAAGATTGAAGAATCATCTACTTGATTGACTCGCTACAGATGATTTTGTTTACTTTCCCAACTGCAGGCACTCAAATCGGAGCTAGAGTGCGGTGGTTTATAGTGGGAGAAATTCTGAAGTTGAGATAACAAAACCTGATTCTCTTTGTGAAGAAGAAATGCTTTCTTTCTCAATCTCTCGTTCTCTTCAATAATGCTTTGATTCTCCATATACAGTTTCAAATTCTTGATCTCCATTTCTACCTTAACGCCGACCGAATTGGCTTCTTCCTTGGCGAATCTCATCCTTCTGAAAACGATTAATCAAAAGAAAAAAGAGAAAGGAGAAAAAAGCTTTGTAAATAACAGAGAATCAGAAGAAAAATGAAATGAAACATAAAGCAAATGAATCACCTCAAGAGGCTGTAAACTCGAACGGGGCGACGTCGACGGTGGCGGCAGGCTAAATAGGAAGGAGTGAGGATGAATGGGGAAGAATGGCACATGATTGAGGAGGTGGAGAAATGGTTAGCAATGGGGGAGAATGGGGGATTGAGAGTATAAATAGAAGAGGAAATTGAGGAAGAAGAGAGAGAAAAAGAGGGTTTTTTTCCATAGCAATGATGAGAGTAGGACTCATGATGGCAAAGGGAGGGGTAGCAAGTAGATGACGAACAATGCAGAATTAGAAGACGATCGATCACAATGACACCCAAAAAAAGTAAAAAAATTAAAAAATTAAAAAACCCTAGAGCCGTAGGGAAGATTTAGGGTTTGGTTCGGACCATTTTATAATTTCGGCCCCACCTGGGGTCGGGCCCGATAATAATCTTGAGTTTGAGGGTTAGATACTAGGGGTGTTAAAAAAAACTGATAACCCGGTTAGCTTTTGTGTTGAATTGAGCTGAGTTCGAAAATTTGAAAAAAAACAAGTTGAGTTAATTGTGCAAGTAGGATTTAGGGTTCGACCCAACCCAATTATGTATATATATAAACATAAAATGTAAATTCATATATTTTTTTTTGTTGGGTTGAGTTGACTTTGCATATTAAATAGAGATATAGTTACTTTTTATCGATCGAATGTTAGATATCGATATGAATCATGAATTGATATTTCTATTAATTATATTACAGATGTAGAAACATAATATATAAGCATTAAGATGTTCCTGATATATATATAATAAGAATAATATACATGTTTATTTATTTACTATTTTAGTTTTTTTTATAATAATTTTACACTCGAAATCCATATTTTAAACAATTAAACATTTAATTCAATCATCATCTCTAATTAGAAGTTCATGAGTGAAATTATAACAAACCAGATAGTTTAGGAGGGTGATGAATCAAATTAAAAGTTAATGATGTGTAATTGTAACAAAGCCCGTAGTTCAAGGGTAGCTTTTGTAATTTCGTTTTTCTCCTAAAATGTAAAAAATTAGACCTCTAATCTAATTTTTAGTTAAGTTATGTTGGTTGAATTATATTATAAACCCAATCAAATGCTCTATATTGATCACATTTATACCTTCCACTAACGGTTACTAAAAAGGATTGTTTTCTAATACAAAAAAATGAATCAAAATATCTATAAATATAACAAAATTTCATAATTTACACGGATAGATTTCTAGTAAAATTAATTAGAACTTATAGAAGTCTATCTGTATATATTATTGATATTGTTGTAAAATTTTACTATATTTATAAATATTTTTTACAATTTTATTATTTGAAATAATTTTTGGAGGGGCAAAAACAAATAGTAGAAAAGGTTGATGTTGATTTCTTGATCTTAAATTCACTTAATTTAGTAAATTTAATTAGGAAAGTTCTATTTAGTTGGTTTAGTTTAAAACCAAAATCCAAATTCACAATTATTCTAATTGGGGAAATGTGAAATACAACATTGTTTATTTATTATTATTTCTTTTAAATCTTCATTTTCAAGTTTATGTTCATAAATCATTAAATAAATATCGAATAAATATAAGATAGTTTTTAATAGAGTGAGATTGAAAGTGTTTGACCATTTAATCTTAAAATTTTTTAACCATCATAGGTTGACGCGGTAAAAAAGTCAATAACTAACTCATAGAGGTTTCCATGACACCCACCCAATGACCCAAATATCCATAGGAATCTCGAACCTCTCCTCAACTTTATGCTATATATATCAAACTAGTATCAGTAGCATGATAAATGGCAAAATTGTCATCCAACCACCTAGACCCAAATTCAAGTTCCATTATTTACATTTTTTTTCAAATTATTTTTAATAAATTACAAAGTCCCACGTCAACCAAATTTCTTGACCCACCATTATAATTAGGATCGACCCTTAAATTTGAATAAATTTTGGTCAGTACTACTTATTCAATTTAACCCACAATGCACTCCTATATGAAAAATTAAATCGAACAAATAAAAAATTAGTTGCACAAAACATTTATGAATAATATTATTTTAAAAAAGAACTTCAAAAAATAGTTGATAAATCAACTCTGAACTCAACTAATATAAGTAACGTATTAACGATCAAGCTAGAATCGAAAAACCAAACAAAGACTATAATTTTTTTGAAAAAGAAACACCATATTAATCACCAATCAATAAATCACAATAATGGAGATGAATAATTAAGAAATAAAGAAGCATATGGTAAAAAAAGGGTAACATAATATAGAATAATAATGTATGGATATTATAAGGTAAGATAATATATATATATATAGCCGTGTGGAACAATCAAACTTTAGTGCAATGATGAAGTTGGAATTCTTTGGCTTGAAATTAAATGTTTGAATATTAAATTTAAATCACTCCTTCAAAGTACCAAACTCAGCACACCCTTTACCTTCCACATTTCATATCCATAAATATTACTTTTAATTTTTTTCCCCCTTTTTCTTTTTCTTTTTCTTTCTTTCATTATTGTTATTTGTTGTTGTTATTATTATTATTATTTTTTTTATCCCTTTATTTTTTCAACTATAGTTTTGAGAATGTTTTATCTTTCAGCAAACATCTCATCTTATTATTCTTACACTTCAAGATTTTCTTGTTGGTATGTAGAGAATAATAGAGAGAGAGAGGAATATCTCTTCTTTTTTTTAGGTTCTTATTTTATTACTCATTATTAACTTTTTTATTTACTATTATTTAATGTTTACTAGTATTGTTTTCTTGAATCTTGACTAATTTTACGAAAATAACTATATGTATGTGTATTTGTTAAGAACTTATGAGAGTTAGAAGATTGTGTGAATATATCGTACTGTCAATCCAAGTATAGCTCAATAGATGAAATATATCAATTACATAGAAAAGATTGAAAATTTTTCTTGTTGGTATGTAGAGAATAATAGAGAGAGATCTTTTTTTGTTTAAGTAGTTTTTCTTCGAGCAATTCTTATTTTATTACTATCATTAACTTTTTTTTTTATTATTTAGTATTCACGAGTATTGTTTTTGAAAGAACTTGTGAGAGTTGAAGATTTTAAGGAGTAAGTATCTTATTCCGGTCAATCCAAGTATGGTTCAATAGATAAAATATATCAATTACATCTCAAAGATTGTAAATTTTTCTCTACTCGTGTGGAAAGAAAAATTGTATATAGATAGATGAAAATACTCATTGTCATTTGTATATAAGATCAATATGATTGATTTGTACAACTCATGTAAAAGTAATAAAAAGTAGGTGACTATAATGAGGTTTGAACCTAATTCTTCCAAATTGTATTTCCTTTCACATGCTTAAATGACTACGACCAATCGTGTCATGGTTTTTTTCTTCGTGTCATGGTTTTTTTCTTCGTGTAAAGATGAAGATTTGAATTTTTGTACTCAGGTTGACATTATAAACCTTGTGAAGGTTGAGAGAACATATATTTTAATATATCTATTAATTATATACATTGCCAAAAAGATTAGATTTGATTACTATACCTAACAAAGGGCTAAATTTGTATTAAACAAATAATATTATTATTTTTACATTATATAAAACAAGATAAAATTTAAAAAAAAAACACCTAGATTATAAGGAAGAAATTGAAACTTTTAATAGAAATTAAACTAAAATTAACAACCTAGTTTAGATTATGTATATTAACAATCATATGAGCAAACTTTCCAAATTACGTAGATTAGAGACAAATCATTGGAACGTAGATATTAGTTAAAAAAGTGTATGTTAAATTAAACTAGTTTTGAAATTTCAAGACGTGTTTGTTTGGTTTTTGAACTTTTGAGAGTGTTTTACTTTCGTATCTAATAATTATTATAATAAATCTTGATTTTTTGTCCAATGTGCTATCAATAAATTCAAATTTTTTAAAAATAAATGATTTATCATATATAATTAATTTTTAAATTTAGAAATTAGATTTGCAATTTTAAGAGTTCACAAACAAAAATAACAACAATTTTCAAAGTTTGGGTTTTTTTTTTTTTTTTTTTTTTTTTTTAGCATTATGAATGGACTAAAATAAATATTTTAAAAATGGTTATAAAAGTGGAAGAAACTTGAAAGTATACATTATAGTGTAAAATAATATGTAAAATGGAAAAGAAAAGAAAGATAAATAGATTAGGTCAAAAAAGCTAATAATTGTTGTATGGTTATGTGAGAAAAATAAAAAAGAATTTAAGAGAGAAAGGTTGTTTTTGAAAAGCAGACATATACACATTCCCTTTTCCCATTTCTTTCTTTGCTATTTCACTCCTTTTACATACTCCTAAGTCCCAACTCTTCGTTCTTTTTAATATATATATAAAGAAAAATTGTCAAAAATAGTAAAATTGACAAAATATTTATAATACATAGCAAAATTTCAAATTCTATAAATAGTAGACACTGATAGACACTGATATTATCGGTGACATTGATAGATAGTGATAGAAGTCTATCAATTTCTATAATTGATAGAATCCAAAATTTTGCTATAGCTTGTAAATATTTTAATATATTTTATTATTTTTAAAAATATCTCATATATATATATATATATATATATATATATTTATTTATTTATTTATAATTATGTTCATATTTCCATAAGGTTATAATCTACTTTGAAATTATTAAAGACTTTTTTTTAAATTATGAAAATAAATATAGAATTAGAAAAAGAAAAAAAAATCTTATGAAGCAATATTTAACAAAGGAGTTTCCCCAATGTACTAATAACAAATTATCACCATCATATTTATAAAAGAAAGCACTAAAATTGATTTTAAAGTATATTTTGGAAATCACTTTTAATTTATGGACAATATTAAAGATTTATTTTTCTCAAATAATAATTTATATGGAAGAAGAAAAAAGTGAGGGTAGTCAATATAGTTAGGTTCTCTTTTTGTCCGTTTTCTTCATGCAATTGAGTACAAAAGCATATGCCTCATTCATTAACAAAATCTCATATCTTTTTATATATATATACTAGCTTTTAGAAAAAATAATTATTATTTATGTAACGATGTTTTAATAAAATCTTTGTTTTTATATTCTAAAAT
Source organism: Cucumis hystrix (assembly GCA_025688845.1). Classification (NCBI taxonomy): domain Eukaryota; kingdom Viridiplantae; phylum Streptophyta; class Magnoliopsida; order Cucurbitales; family Cucurbitaceae; genus Cucumis; species Cucumis hystrix. The sequence goes on along the minus strand of CM046888.1, from coordinate 1,524,765 downwards.
TTGTTCCGTTTTAGTTTTTAACTTTCACGTGTTGAATTTTTGTTATGTACTTTTAGTAAATCTTATATTTTAGACTCTGAACATGTTTCATACAAAGAAACACAATATGTGAATGTATATTTAAAATTTATAATGAAAATGCTAATAAAAAGTAATAGACTACAATAAATTGGTAGTAGAAATTAAATTTAATTAGATATATTTAAAGTTTAAAATAAACTAAAATTGAACATTTGAAAGTATAAAAACTACAATTGAACAAACTCTAAAGTATTGAGACCAAAATTATATTTTAACCTAAAATTTACTGATGAATTTCAATGAACAATATGATTCATCATCACTAATAAGCTTTGAGAGAGCTAGGATATATATAAATTTTGAAAATTGTAAATACAACAAAATCTATTAATAAACTCTTATTAACGATATAATCTATTACTGATAAGTTGCTTTGAGGGTTAAATATGAGTTTTATTAATATTTACAAAATCTTTTGCATTATATATATGTGCAAATATTTTAGACACGATAATTACTATATTTATAGAACTATTATTATATATCGTTATATTGTGTGAATTTTGATAATTTGAGTGGGTTGTTCGTGATGAATGACGATCAGGACAGATGAGCACCACAAAGATAAGTGTGTTTTTGTAAAAAAAAAAAAAAAAGTGATTAGAAGAGAAGAAGAGTGATGAAAAATGAAGAAATAAATAAATAACAATGATGAAAAATTGACTTGTGTTCACAAAATTTGTCTAATTTAGCTGAGCAAACCTCACATGGTCCCTCCCCTCTCCATCCCCACACATCCCCACACCTACACCTACACCCTTCATATATTCAATTCTCCCTCTCTTTTCTTTCTTTTATTATTCAACCTCTCTTCATTTCTTCACCCCATTTCTAACATATATTTTACCATTACAACCACACACACACATATATATTTCGTTTTTGAAGCTAATTAAGTACGTCTTCACCTTTCTCCCTTTTTACGAGTGTTTAAATATTTGGATAGGAAATTAGAACGGAAGTTATGATGGAGAAGTTGAAAGAAAAGAAAATGTAAATATTTTAAAAATAAGAAAAATCAAATAGTTACTGAATGAATCCTACTTTTTTCGAGTTCTCAAAATCAATTATCCTAGAATTTGAAAAATAACGAGAGAAAACAATTCTACAAGAAAGAAAGTTATGTTTAAAAGCTTTAATTATATATAAAAAAAGCTAATAAGTACTTATGGTTGAAATAACAAACATAGTGTAAAAGTTAGTGGGTAGGTAAATGTGTTTTTGAATGTATATTCATCAACTTTAATTATTTAAATTAGTATAGTTTTTGAAGAAAATGAAAAGATAAAAGAAAAGAAAAGGAAAGGCAAAGAGAAGTGTTATATTGGATTCATAAGTAAGTAAAGTTTTTGAAAGTAAAGTTGCATCAAACAATCTAATCAATGCCCAAACTTGAATTCTCTCTCCCGCTCTTACTATACAATTTTAATACTTATATTATTGTTATTATTATTAATTTGACCTTATAATATAAAGTTTATATATATAGATAGATAGAGTGATAGTTATGGCATCAATAATATTCTCCCATATATTCAAAGTTTGAATCTTTATCTATTATCACACACCCAATCTTTTAATTATAGTTTGGAAAAGTAGCCTAACTTATTAGTAATAAAAAAAATTATAATATTTGATAAAATATTTACACTTTATAAAAAAATCAAATGTAATAAATTTTGTCTTTCGGTGATTTTTGTTATAGAAAATGTAAATAGTTTGTCAGTTTTTCTTTTTTTAAAAAAAATAAAAAAACTAAAAAAATTGTGATTTTAAACAAATAAAAATAGTTAGAGAGAACAATTCGTACTTTTAAAAAAATAAAACTAATTATATCAAAATTATAGCCTATAGATTTGGGAGGAAAATGAAAATTGAAAAGAAAGAAGGAAAAAAAATAACAATCCCAATGTGATGATTAAATATGCATTTTTCTTTTAAAATTAGTTTATTTTTGAATATTTGAACCAAAATATTTTTTGAATTTTACTATATTTTATTAATATTTTCAACCTTGTCTCATTTTACATTAGATTATAAGTTTTCAATTCACCCTTATTTTAGTTTCTAATTTTTGTATCTTTGTATATTTTTTTTACAATTTCTCTTTAATCATTAATAATTACTTCATCTTAATACATAAAGTACAAAATTATTAACCAAACAAAATTCTTAGCAATAATAATTTTCATGTGATCATAATTTTTTTTATGTTCTTTTTTTTTTTTTTTGAAGAAACACTCATATTTACCGAATATGATACAATAAACTTTAAAGGCACCCATGGTTAAAAAAGACCTTAAAATATAAAAAAGACGAGGGGGCATTTTCATAATTTCACATTATATACTTATACATTTTTGTTTTTTTAAAAAAAGAATATATATAAATAGAAAAAATGGTTCACGGACTTCCATTGTTGATATACATATTCATTATTATGGTTGGAAAGAAATAAAATTCATAAGAGATATTATTGTAAATTGCATAAGAATGAAATGCAATGATGAAAAATATAGATGAGATGATAATGAATAAGAAGAAATAAAAAAAGAACAAAAAAAAAAAGAAAAAAAAAAGAAAAAGAAAGGGAAATTGTACCAATCTTATGAGCAATCAATTACAAGTGATTATTGCTCATAAGATTATATGTGTGTGTGTGTGTGTATGTGTATAATTTTAATAATTGCATTGAGTGGCACAAGGAAACATGGATTTCTAGTTTGAATTTGGAAGAAGATGGTGATGATATGGACCCTCTTTGATGTTGAGAGGTACATCAAAAAGTACACTCTTTTTATTTCTTTTTTAATCTCATTTTAAACCCATTTCTGTCTTATGATTTTACTATTTATACTATATCTCAAACAAATTATAAAATGTAAATAGTTGGTATATTTTACTACTTTCGACAATTTTTCTTTAATATATTCAATAAATTACCAGTTTGGTCCATACTTTATATATATATATGGAGTATTTTTAAAAATAACAAAATAAATTAAAATACTTACGAGCTATAACAAAATTTTTGAATTATATCCATGATAAAAATTGATAAAATAATATTGATGTTGATCAAATGTTTGTTATTAATAAAATCTGAAAATTTGCTATAATTTATAAATATTTTTTCAAATTTACTATTTTTGAAATTCTCTTTTTATATATATATATATATATATTAGTCTTTTGTTGTTTAAATTTTAATTAGTATTTAATAGATTGTTAACATAACTTTTACATAGAATTACTTTTTCTTTAAAAAAAAAATTAATGGACCTTTTAAATATAAAAACTATGAATAATGAAAGTGGATTTTCAACTTACAAATCTCTATCAAAAAATTAAATTATGTATAGTAATTATATGCAAGGAAGAGTATAAAAAAAATCATATAGTTAAAGGAATGAACTAAATAAATCGTATTTGTAATATTTGAATTTGAAGTCAATATATTATTGTTATTGCATTACTTCAACGATAGAACAGAGAGTATAAATATTGAATTTTTTTATCTCTAAATGTCGTGTTACCTTTTTCTTTTTGTTAAGAGAATGTTTTAATCAATATAAAAATAATACTCGAAGAACTTGAATTGATTTTAAAAAATAAAAATAAAATACAATTGGAGAATAGAATAATATAAAAATGTTAAGCATTAACATAAGTGAGACTTCTCGACTAATTAATGGTTTACTAGGAGGTCCAACAATATAACCTTTTTTTTTTGTGAAGTAGTAATAAATTCCTTCTTTGTCAAATTATTTTAGAGGAACTCTTTTTTTCTTCAAATTACTTTTTTCATGTACTTTAAACATTTTTTAAAAATAATTTAAATAAATGAAGGAATAACACTAAATGATAATTTTTGTTTAAACAAAGTTAAGAGTCTAATTAATTATCATTTTGTTTCTTTATTTTCCTCTTTCTATTTTCAGAAATAAACTCCCTAATTAATATATATTTATACATATATATATATACATATACATATACATATATATATATATATATATATATAAAATATAATTTAAATATAAAAAATAAAAAAATCCATGTTTGAATGACATTTTGATGAAGTAATTAATATTAATGAGAGAAAATTGGTCAAATATATTTGAATGGAAGAAAACAAATAGAAGTTGTGTTGTGGATCCCATTTTGTGATCATTTTAAGTTTGTCTTAGTGAAATTTATGGAATTTTCTTATTCTAAATATATTAACTTTTTTATTATTTTGTCCTCACATCTCAAGGATCAAATTATCTGCTTGTATTCTATCACCATTTGTCATCATTCCTTTTTTTGTTTTATAATTTTCTATAATTCATAAAAAATTATTTTCTTTTTTCCCTTCAAACTTTATATTGTCTCATTTCTTTTCCTAAAGTATTTAAAACGAGTGATTTTTATAGAAAGTAAGCAATACATATATTCATAGTTTTAAATTTAATCAATCTTAGTAAATATTAATTTTCTAGGACTAAATTCAAGATTTATTGAAAATATACATTGAGTTAGTTTTGTATCGAACCTTTCAATATTACTAACAATTTTGTCTTTAAACTTTAATAAATTATAATTAATTTTTAAAAAATTGTAATATTTTGACCAAATTTTTTAAATCATTGTTGTAGTTATGGATTAAATTACGAACCACATGTTATGGATTGTTGTTTTTTTTGTCCTTTTTTTGAAAAACAGTTTTTTTTTTTTTGAAAATCTTACTTTTAAAATTACTTTTGAATGTTGGAATTTGATGTTTGTCTAAAAAGAAAATTTAGATGTAAGGGGTTATTTGGTAATATAAAGAAATAAAAGGGCATTTAGGAAAAAGAAAATACAAATTTAGTTATCAATTGTGAAAAAGGGTTGGGCCGTCGGTTCGTCCACTTGAGTCGGATCCAAAAGTCCTAAAACTCAATTCAAAAACTTTTGACACAACAACCATAGCCATGACCATCCATCATCCATGCCTTTGCCATTTCCTTTTTTGTATACTCTTTTTTCGTTCAAGTATTAATTTGGATGATGTGGTTTTAACTTTGATTCTTCTAATACCTACGTTTTAGTTATTATACTTTTAACTTAGAGTTCAGATGCTTCAAAAATATTCATTTTGATCAATATATTTTCGATTCGGTTTACTTCACCAAAGTTAACATATTTCAATTGACATATGAATATGTCATCAACTAAAAGATATAGGTTTAAATCCTCCTACTATCAACATACTAAAAAGATTGGTTCATTTCGAGACCAAAATCTCCTTTGCTAAATTAAAATAAACATTTTGAAAGTAAAGGTATTAAAATTAACCAAAACCAAGAGTACATGAATTGAAGTAATATTTAAAATCATTTTTTATATATATTATTATACTTAAAAGTAATTGAATAGTTGTTAAATATGCATTACCTTGTTCTTGAAAACAAAAGTTGGGGAATAAAAACAAAATTGAAACCCATTTAAAAAAAAATGAAAAAAGAAAAAAGAAAAAGAGGATACTATGATTCTTCAAATAGTTTAAAAAATGTTTGAAAGTCTACCAAATAAACGTTTCCATTCAAAGTATTGATAATTTTTACTTTGTTGTTTTCTATGGAAAAACTTCTATAACAAAGAATGAAAAATTGACCAAAGAAATATGGAGTAATTACATTAAATAAAATAAATATCATAGATAAAACATGATCATACATACAAATAGAAAAAAAAAATTTAAAAATTGTCGGCAAGAGTTGAAAATTTCTTGTCTAATTATTATTAGAAACGAAACGAAATTTCTTAAATGATAAATCTTTTGAAGAAAGTGGAAAGGATATAATAATTTCAAGATCCACTTTGGTGAGTGAAGTCACTATCTCTGACAATGAGGAAGCAATTTCATGAGATATATTGCCAGCTCTAAATGGTCTTTGGGTATTATGCTAACCCAAATTACTTTCAAACGAGCAATGATTGAAGTTAGTTCTCGTAGCTTCTTGATCACATTCCATTTCTTAATCTTAAGAAAATGATAGCTCAAAAGACGATTTTGCTATAAGTTCCATTTCGAGATTCATTTTCAACAGTGGCTAGCTAGAATGTTGAGTTCTTGTCGACATTCATTGTAGAGGCTAAAATCAAACTTGTGTAAAGGTTTAAGATTGAATATAAAATCTCGTCCAAAAATCAACGAATAAAGTTGGAAATATCGAGATCTTGTAGATCTTCACAACTGAATGTTCTAGAATCAAGTTGTCTTGTGAAATAAGTTGAAGTATGACACTAGACTAACTTAGGTATAAAATCGCCATTCGGGTCATTGCAGCTGTGTTGTTATTTAAGGAATATGGTACCCATGAAAAAAGTAAAAGAGAATAACTTACTACTTTCATGAGCTTCAATATCATCTACACTACACAGCATTTAATCATTCCAGAAGAGCTGTGAAAAAAGAAATGAAAATAAAATTAAGATATTAACATAATGGATATATATTATTATTCTTACATGGACACATGTAAGGAAGATACCTCAAGAAGATATGAGAAGAACAGAATGTCAACATATTTACAGCTCCAGCCTCTCCAAATTTTATCCTACAGAATCTTCTTGCGTTTCTTCATCATCTTCATCCATTGGATCGTCTAGTTTTGGTTCTATTACATCGACTCCTTGAGTTTCTGAATCTGAGATTCTCGCTTCCTCGGCATTGGTTTCGTTATTATCATGTGCATCGTCATCGTTATCCGAGCAATTTTCTGTCTCTGAGCCAGATGCGATGTTCTCTTCCCCCTCGGGACCATCCTTCGTTGATGGAAAAAACTGTTTTGATTCAGGAGCAACTATTCTGATCATCTCGCTCAAAGTTTGATGCTCAGAGTTCCATCTTGTTGCAACAGGTTTGAAAAGAGTACTTTGACTCCCTGTGACCGGGCTGTTGGAGTCATGAAGAGCTCCACCACCTTCTTCCTCGTCGCCTTTGCTGCTTCTTTGAGTCTCATTCTCACCGTGAATCGATGGGTCAGTACTAGAAGCCCAGCTACCAGCAACTTCGGAAGCTAAGAGGTCATCGGTTCTGACTGTTCCACCAGCTTCGGTGTCTTCAATTGCATCAACAGCATCGCATGTTTGATTTGTCTGAGAGTGACAATAAGCTTCCCGATCAACCATCTTGGCCTGTTTATCCATCTCTCCTGCACAACCTTCACTATTAGAACATATAGTTTCCCCGGCTAATGTCATACCCTTATTCAAATCCATGGTTCGGTCGACGTCAACTCCTGGACTTTCAGTTTCAAGAACCCGTTCAGTCCCAACTATGTCTTCTTCCAAAACAGGAGCCGTGCCAATACCATCAATGTCAGAACCAAAACCTCCTCCCTTAACACTAGCATCAGCACTTGTGAACTCTGCCTCTTGGGTATTCTGACATTCTTGACTTCTGAAGTCACAGTCGTGCTTTTCAGTGCTGGCTTCATCGGTAGACGTCTCACCTTGGACTGACTCGAACCTTTGAGCTGACATAGCCGAACTAGTTTTGGCAGGTTTGTTACAATAGTTCATCCGCGCATTTTCTCCAAGTAAATTTCCATTCGCAGGCTCGGGGGAGACATTGAGATCAAAATCGAAAGAAGTATTTTCATAATGGTCTTCATCTTCTAGAGTCCTTTGCATCGCTTTCAATTGCTCCTGCTGCTTGGCAAACAAAGCTGAAATTTCTTCGGTAGTAGAATAAAATGCTCGTAGCTGTGTTTCCCTGCAAGCATTTATGCAATGAATGGAATTAGTAACGCTATTGAACTAAAATATAAAAGAGAAGAAAATTGCAATAACCAACAAATATTGCTTGAAGAAGGGACAACAGTTCAGATTATGAAAGGGAGATGAACCATTATGGATTTTAAAGCCTATTTGGTAGTGATTTTAAAAACGGTTAAAATTAATTGTCATTTTCAAAATCACTCCGATAATGCTTTTATCATTCAAACTCTAGTTATAATAGTTAAAAATAAGTAATAGAAACGTCAAATTAAACATTGAATTGATTATGAGTGATTAAAGATGTATTTTAGAGTAAATTTTAACCTGAAAAAAAGTGATTTTAACCGTTTCAAGATCACTTCCTAGCATGTAATTAGTCAATGAACAACTCAAAATTGCTAAAAATTGCTAGAATGGAAGAAAATTAGACTATCGACACATCCACCAACAATACTAGATTAACTAAAAGTAAGCACGCAGATCGCAGATTACTAAAAGACAACTTCAAACTTGTATCAATATTAATAACATCATCAAGGTGATTGTTCAAGGACGTCCACCAGACCTCTGCATATGAAAGAGTTCTTGAACTTCGGCTGCTCACCCATTTAAATATCTTTTGAATCATGTGATGAATCGTATGAACAATGCTATAATTTAAACAGAAGTAAAAGCATCATATGTTGGCTGGAGAAATTCTCACCGAAGCATAATTCTTTCCCTAGCACCTTTTAGCCGCCTCCTCTCAAAATCAAGATCCCTTATTGCAGCATTTATTTCAAGTTCCAGGGATGATACCTTAGACCAAGCCTCTTCTCTTGCTCCCTGCTACCGACGGTAGGACAACCTCAGATTAAGAATGTGAAGAGAGCAACTCTTCGCAAAAGTTTGTGCAATTAAGCCAGTTTTTTCAAAAACATGTTAGTTTGAAAAGGAAAGGTACACAACAAATGAACTTAAGAAGGTATTTTCACCAGAAAATAAAGCCAAAAGAAAAATGACATTCAGACTGCTTTTCTTATCAACAAAGGAAAAAAAAAAAAAAAAACAAAGCACAAGATTTTTTTTTATATGAAAACCAGCTTCAGTTCAGAACAATTAAATAACACAAAAGGGGCATGGGCATGCAAAGACAGGGCAGCAAACTTGGTTAAGGTAAAAAAAAACTACAGACTAGAAGATAAGTAATGGTTACAAGTAGTTTACTCCAAATTGCAGCGGCAAAGACTATATGAATTTCTAATTTTCCAATTGTATCAACTAATTCAGCTACAAAAATGTTCGTACACAGAAAGGGAGGCAAGGGCGTGGGAAAAGGAGAGCAGAGTCAAAGGAAGGTCGTGAGAGTTATAACACTCACGGCACTACAATGCCTGCAACTTGCCATTTGGCTTGAAGAGGCAGCGTGAAACCAATTAGCGGTTCAACTTGTGGAGAAAAATGAGAAGGAAAGAAGTTTCAAACAGGTAGCGACCCATTAGTTGAAATCAATCCTGTCAAGAACACAAATTAAAACTACCTTTTCACTCTCGAACTCTTTCTGCAGTTCTTTTATTCCACGTTCAAGTTCTTCAACTTTCTGCTCCAATTTCAATATTACCATATAAGAGGCATTAGAATCTTTTTGCAGATCTAGTTCTAGTATATAGATTGAATAACACAATCAAAATGCAACAGCATTACTTTTCTTTCATTCGTACAGGATAGCTGCTCTTCACCAAGTTGAGATTCTAGCTGGCGAACTTTATTGTCTGACATGACTAATTTCTGTCTAGTCCCCTCCTAAAATTGATATGGCAACTAAGTAAAGCAACTGATATATGATCAAATCTTAAACAGTCAAATTACTCGGAAGGGAATAGATAAGGGTCATTTAGTAGACATACCAACTTGAACCTCAATGCTTCCACCAGCAAGCACCGATCTTTCTCATCTTCCTGGTTGATGATAAAAAAAAGATGAAAAAAAAGCTTCCAACGGATTAAAAAAGGCATTCTACTATTGTTTTTCAATTAAGAAAATGGATATTATAAGCAAGGCAGTAATTATAGAACTATTGCAGAAGATTATCTCTGAAAAGAAGTCCCAAAAACTATATATTCCACACATTTCCCTCCAATTCTATGCTCTTACTGAAATGTTATCCTATTTCTTTCAAGCAGTCTATTTCAAAAGAACAAAGGAATATACTAAATTTATCATATTGAACCATGATAAGTAATATGTATGCATAAGATAGATCCACTACTCTCCACCCGAAGATCATATAGATTTTAAAAAGATGTTTTGCAAAATTTCCTTAAACAACGCATTGCCAGAAAAATAATAAAATAAAAAACTAACCCGAAGTTTATTGATTACTTCTTGCTGTTCTCTTTCACGCCTTGAGGTAGCATCCGCATGGCGTTTCAATTCATCTTGAGCCTCCACATGAGCTTTCTGTACAGCTGCCTTCAGATCTGCAGCAGCCTTCTCTCGCTCTTCTCGTCTCTGATCACGCACTTCATCAATTTGAACCTTCAATTCGCTTAAAGATGCCTTCTGGCTGAAAGAAAATAGAAGGAACATAACATAGTTTACTGTTAGCTTCTTCATGCAGTGTGAAAGGATCGGTTTCCACCAACAACCAAAAATTTTGAACACATTGAAAAACTAAGCCAAGAAAGTTGGTCATTAAGATGTGTTAGGAAGTAGGATGAAAATTGGCCAATTGCTGCAACTTTATTGTCAACATTCCAATCCATCAAGTAACAAAATCCCAAGCTAATTTCTTTTTCCAACTAAAATACCAAACTAAACGAAATTGATGGAGTAAATGGAATTTCAAACAACTTGATCCAGATACAAATAAATATGATACCTATTTATAATTTCATTTGCTTCATTGCATGATTGAGTAGTAGCACTGAGTCTTTCTTGAAGATCTTCTATAAGATGTTTTTGTTCGGAAGATATTCTTTGAACATCCCCAAGCTCCTTCTGTTTTTCATCAATCAACTGCTGCAACTTAATGGTTTGATCTTCATAAGATTTTGATATGGACTCTTTAAGCTTTTTCACCTCCTGCCAGAATCAAGATTAAATTCATTATCATATGGTGCAATAAATCATAGACTACTGTTTTACAAAAGAATTCGACCATTTTTGTCATCAATTTACAAAAATATAGGGATATGGATGGAGGGTAAAATTTTAGCGTTAATAACTAAAGCATTGAAAAGAGAGTCTGGAAATAACAACATATAAAACATTAAAATCGCTTTCCACTCCTGAAAAAAATGCAGTAATATGCCACTTGCCAGCATAGGGTACTAATATTAGGCAGCTTGAAATCTCTTTCTACCCTAAAAATTGTAAAAATTCCGCTCCAACCACAGATTCCACCTTAGGGTTCCGCTTTTGATGACATCAACTAAAGGGCTCTAACCTTTTGACACAAAGGAATATTGCAACATGAGGTAAAAAATATCCCTTGTCTTCATGGGGCCACAATAGGTAACCTTTTAAAATGCTATTTTTTCTGCAAGTTATTGTGAGTGATATTGTAAAAAGAACCACAACTTTCACATTTGATTCGTGCTAAATACTAAGTACTGATACACTACCTTACGCGAGAAATCCGTAAAATTTTTTAAAGTTTTCCTTCTATCATATCTACTATCAACCACATGCATTCAAATATGAATGGCATACTAGAAGAGCTAAGTGACAAGTCTAATACACATTCATGGTGCTCCACGGATGCACGATTTTCATTACGTAATGAATCTATCAGAGTCACATGATCTTCCAACTGCTTCCTAAGCTCCTACATGTGAAAACGTGGGACAAAAACAATTAGTAAGCATTTGACAAAATTTAGGATTAATAAGGACACTGAAAATCAAGATCGTGATCAAAGATCCTGAAGAACAATACCTTATTTGATCGTTGAAGACTTCGAAAATCATCAAGAGATATCGGACCATCAGGAGCACCAATTCCAAGACCTCTTAACTTTTTGTTTTCAGCAACAAATCCCACTGTCAAAAGGGTAACACAATGCACCAATATTACATTGGTCAGATTATATCAAAATTGACATTCAAAAGCAAAATTACTTTCCAAGCTTCCTTTCAAGGGAAGCACTAAGTTTAAAAATTAGTTTTCAAGGGAAGCACACATTTCCCTCCAAAATTAGGGTAACACAATGCACTAAGTTTAAAAATTAGTTTTCTTTCGCCCACCAAATAATTATATATAACAGTATGTAAACCAAAAAAAAAAAAACGTGTACTTTACCCTTCATTGTATCCTCATCTGCTTTTCTTTTTGCAGATCCACCACCTGATGATGAAGTAACTGCAGCCGCCTCTCTATAGACAAATGTAAATGCGACCTCTGAAATTATGTATCAGGGGAGGAAAAAAAAGTCATAAATGAACACTAAATGATGTCACCTTGAATGAACACTAAATCATTTTTAAACTGGATTTCATGCAGAAATAACAGAAAAAGAGATGGGTACTTAAATAATTAAGGACGATACAAAAAGGAAGAAATGACACAATTTAATTAATTAGGAAGAATCATTTCTATGTTATGAATACAATTGCGGCGGTTAGAGTTATGCCAACTAAATGGAGGTATAACCACAGTAGTAAAAAGTGAAATTTAAAGTAACCATGTTGTGGAACTGCAGCAAGTGATATGATGTCCCCATGGCAGATTTTAGCCTCCTGACTATTCTTCTTCAACCGCTGCCAGTTTATATATGTTCCATTTGTGCTGCACATAACAAGATAACGACGCGTCCTAAATTAATAATGTGCATGCAAAAGTACATGAATAACAAGAGACACTTCGCAATAGACAACCTTGTATCTTTGAGGAAAACTGATGGACAAGATCCATCGTCAGTGCTCTTCCTATAAATTACGCAATGTTTTGCGCTAACTGAATTAGAGTCAATCTGATATCGGCTATCGGATATCAATCGACCAAGGCAGTGTTCATCATCGGTCAAAAGAATATGTCTACCCTGGTTTCCAAACACATGAAATTCACATAGTTAGATTACCAAAACAAAAGCTCGTTCAAGTACCCAACACCACAATTCTCCTGCATTTAACTACACATCACATATCTCACATTACCAACATAATTAAGACAATCAAAATACAACATTACCAACACTGCAGTGAAAGATGAAACACCAGAATCAGAAAACCATAAGTACAAGTAACAGTGAGGAGGATGGGTCTGACAAAAACCTGTTGGCGCTTACAGGCATTTGGGGAAATGCCAGTGAGAACACCCCAAACTTTAGAATCGATGATCTGAAGAGGGACGGAAGCGAGGTTGGCGGCGATTGCGACCACGAATTCCCGAGTACTCAATGGCTTTTTGGGGAGGGTTTCATCTGCGGAGTTGAGAGCAGGAGGAGGGGCAGGAGGAGGCGGAGGCGGCAGAGGAGGAGGAGGAGGGAGGGAGGAGTTTGATGGGGAGTCAGTAGCATCTTTGGGCAATTCAATGGATTTGGGAGGATCAGTGGAGGATTTTGGTTGAGAATCTTGGTCCGCCATTGTTGTGAGAGTGAGAGATGGAGATGGAGAATTTTGGCGGGGATTTTGAAGCCCTAGAATTGGTGAATTACATGTCCGTAGCGTCCGGAAGAAGCTCAGTGGGAGTAGTGCCACTTACACTTTACCGGTTTCACTGCACTGCTGGCATTACTAACTCCTTTTTGTTTTCTTCCTTTTTCAACCAAATTAGGTTAAACCGTAATCGAAAGTAGTCTAGACCTACTCAAACCCATTGACCGATGAATTGTATCGAGTCTTAATCATCGTGTGAATGTAATTGAATTGCTTTTTGTTTTGTTTATTTGTAATTATGAATTTATTACCTTTATTTTTATTGTTATTGTTATCGCTAAACGCAATATGACATGTTTACAACTAGTGGATTAAATTTCAAATGCAATAAAATTGAGTTGCGAACATGAGCTCAACTCATCGGACAAAAAATTTCAAGTTCAAATCTCTCGACCTATGATCTTTTCAAAAAATGATCCTTTTATTTGGCATGGTCACGACACGTCAATGTATGTGCTTTTTACTTTGTAACGGTTTTTTTATTACCAAATTTAATCTACAAACGTACTTCCAAATTTGTAATAATTTAATTTGTGTATTTTTAAAATTTGAACAATTTAATAGATAGACCTTAATAAATTTTATTGAATTTTACAATTGATAAAATTTATGTACATAATAATACTACTAAAAGTATTTAAAAAAAAAAATATAAATGATTGTGAAAAGATTAAAAGTACTGCAGCTTTTGGTCTAATTGTGTTTTTAAGATATATCAATAGTTTATGTCTACATATTAAGGCAGTGTTTTAACCATATACTAAGTGTGAGAATATTCATAATACTTTTGAAAGTCTGAAAGCAACTTTGCAACAAAACACCAACGAAACAGTATTTTAAAACTAATTGTTTTTTTTTTAAGAAAAAAATTAAAGATATGTATGAAACTTGTGAAACTTCGAAATATTTTTATAATTAACAGTATAAAATTTGGAGGTGTTTTCTATACTTTAATCTCTGTTGGATTCTAACACTTTCTAACTCTATCTTTTTATAACAATCCAATAAGGTGAGAAATTTGACAACCATCTCATTTCAATTAGAATAAAATAAATGAAGTTAAAAGGTAAAATTCCTTAGTGGAATACGGTTAAAATGTAACGTGAACATAGTTGAGCGATAATTGACAATGAACTTTCATCTTAAAAATCGAATATTCGATCACTTAAAAAAGGTAGAAATATGGTTTAGGAGATGCTAGAAACAAGTTTAAATAAATATACACAAAAGTTAAGAATACAAAAGCAAATTCATGAGATTGGCCCCAGAAAATCGATTTTAAACGTAGTACCTCTGAAGACACAATAATCCAATAAGCCATCTGTTAGGTTGCGTAGACTTTACTTCTAATTCTCTATTTCGAACCTCTCATGTTCATGTTATTTTGTTACACACCTTCCACCTGATCATGGCAGCCCTTAGCACTAGCGCTTCATGCCACTTGAGTTCTGAGGCTTCCATCAATCTTCATTTCAACTACTGCCAATTCAAGGTTAGCCTGCAAGAGGATTAGCATGTATCGTCACCCGATTCAGCCTGATCTCTGCGAGAGGACGATCTCCTGGTCCAGTTTGTGTCTGCATTAAGATATAGATGCGTAAAAATTTATATAAACTTCGATACATTACCATCCCATTTAAGAACTATTTGGTTTTTTGTTTTTTTGTTTTTTTAATTTTAATCTATTTCCTCCCAATTTCTTACAATGGTTTAGCCCAATTAAAAAAAACAAAAACAAGTTTATAAAAACTAATTTTTCTAGGTTTCAAAACCTAGGTTGGTTTTTGAAACACATTTTTAAAAAGTAGATAAAAAAATACAAAATTTAGAGGGGAGGGATTTTTGTAAACTTTAACTTTCGAAAACTAAAAATCAAATGGTTATCAAATGGCAAGTAGGAATTTTATAATTCAGATCATACATTAGAAGCTACCAATCTTCTCTAACTACCAAAAGCAATTCAACTAATTGCCAAAGCTAATTACTCAACCTAACAATAGCAGTCTCAAAAAAATCCGAGCATATTGTCCTACTACATAGCTGCTTATCAAAGCTCGCCCATGACTTTAAACACATCATAGATTTGCAGTTCACTCTTTTGACCGATGATGGAGGACCAGCTCACAGTAGTTAAACCGATATCATTTAACTTGCATAGGCCATGTTTAAGTGAACACGGCTGGATTAGTGAACAAGGCAGGCATTGAGTGTATAAGAGGGAGAATTTAGAACTCACTTTTCCATGAGACAGCAAAAAAGGAAGGGAGAAAACTCCCCAGATTAACGTACCTTTTCCATGATATCAAGGACTTCAAACCCATGAATCACTCTGCCGAAAACAGTATATAATCCATTTAAATGCGGCTGCTTTGCATACGTTATAAAAAATTGGCTTCCGTTTGTATTTGCTCCACTGTTGGCCATTGATAATATCCCTCTAGCATTGTGCTGTAAAACCAGAACAGAGAAAGTTACTTTCCAAATAAGAATCAGATTTGATAATATTAACCGCTTGGTGAAAGGGAGCATAGCTTAGTAGTGACTGACACTACTACGTCCCTTGAAGTTGGAGGTTCAAATTCCATTCCCTTATATGTGTGTGTGTGTATTAACAACTTGGAGGACAGGAAGGCTAAATGGATTTCCAGTGTGAACCTCAGCTTCACTGGGATGGTTAAGAATGCAATGTTTCGTAGAATCCCATTGTATTTAGGTCAGAACAAGAAGCTTGCGTGTGATTACACTGCTAGATGACATGGTGTACATCTCATTACGTACCTTGAGTGACTCTTTTATCTCGTCATTAAACTTCTTGCCCCATATGCTAGTTCCTCCTTTTCCTGTGCCGGTTGGGTCTCCACCTTGTATCATAAAACCTTTGATATTGCGATGGAATATGGTTCCGTCATAGTAACCACTTGCACACAATGCCAAAAAGTTCTGTAATCAATAAAATATTGGAGTCATCAGTACACGAACATTTGAAAACCAAAGAATTCGCTACTTCAATTGCCAAGCCAATCCAAAATACATAAAAAGAAAAACTAGTAAGCCAATCCAAAATACATAAAAAGAAAAACTAGTACATAATCTAAGGCCAATGAGAATTCAGTAATAACATCTCAATGTAATCACCAATATATTCAATGAAGTGGGTTATTTTCATTTCAAAAGAAAATGTAATCACCAATATACGGCATATCAATAGTACTCCGGTTAGGTGAACTACGCAAGCTGCCATTCATTTGCAACAGCGAAGAGAAAACGCAGAAATCATTTGCCCAGAAACTACTTATAATCATTATTGGTTCTTAGATAACCATAAACTTCCATCTCAAAACTAATTGTGAGTGGGAGAAGTAACCCATATATTATTTCAAAGATGATGAAATCTCCACATTTTTGCAATATGGGATCCTCAAAACTAGTATTTCTCGAATATTATCCACCACATTGTGAAAACAAAAGAAACAAAAAAAACCATAGACCTCTAAGTTCTAACAATCAGCAAAAGCTGCGAGCTCGAGGTTTAGTAGAACTTCCAATTAAATGCAATGGCAGATAGTCCTTTCAGAAATGACGTGATTGCAAAAGCTAATAAAAAGCGCTGACAACGAAGTTTTCACAAAAAAAAAAAAAGAATACAACCTAGCTCCTTGAGTATGCACTGAAAGAAAAGTCCTATCATCTACATGAAGAGATGAGGAAATCAAATTACAACTTATCAGTGGGCAATCACTTCTTGCATAAACTAGAACAGTTTTGACAACATAAAGTAAAACCAATAGCATAAAAGATGAGCGAAGAACTTGCCTCAGCAGATTTCGGGACTTCATCGCAAAAAATCTCGCACTTGATGTCTCCGAGATTTGTGTGCAAAGTAACAGACTAAGAACACAAATAGAAAGAGTGAATTCAGTGGCCAGTAACGAAATTCCACCATAGACAGACAATCGAAAGAAGAAGAAGAAGACAAGGTGTTCGATAAAATGACGAAGAGAAAATACCCACCATCTTCAGAGCTGGTTTGCAAAGTTGCGGTTCTTGTTCCCGAGATCGTAATGAAAACGCAATTGGAAAAATACAAAGAAAATGGTTGAGACTTGAGAGGAGCATTCGCTCCATATAATATATATAAGAAAATCTTTCTAGACAAGAAAAGTTCTAAAAAAATATATATATTAAAAATATAATAAAATATCACAATTTAATTTTAATTTATTTTTTATTTACTCTTTTATTCAATGATGGAATTTAGAACCTATAACTTCAACTTAACTGGCATCGAGTTGTTCTCAAGGACAAAAATTCTCGGATTCAAATCTCGTACGTTCATATTGTACTTAAAAAGACATTTTCAACCTTACCAAATCTATAGCCCAACCCGAAAATTATTTTTCTAAAAATTTTGCAACCCTAACTTTTTTTTTAAAACAATGATTAGAATGTAATTTTTTTAAAACGAGTGGTTTAATGATATGTTTTAATTTTAACGTTATTTTGTAGTTTAACAATTCACACAACTCTTACTAGAGATAGTCAGTAGGTTTAAATTCAAATCACATTTTGAAAAAATTGATAAATAAATATTTAGGTCTACATTAAAAAAAATACATTATCATGAATAGTAAAATATTAAAAAAAAATTGTTTCAGTATTTCTTGTTATTTTCCTTAAAAAAAACCAATTTGTATGAAAATTAAAAATAATTTTCATGCTATATGTAATTGTTTTAGTTATTATATTTCATTTGAATTTATTATAGATTTGCAACATCTATTTTTCTCACTCGTGCAATTTTTTTCTTGCAAAAGAAATCCAACAAAACAAGAAATGTAACAAATAAATTACAAAACAATACTTAAATGATTAACAACACGTTTTTCATTAATTTAAAAACAGAAAATTTGATTTTAACAATTTTAAGAATCACTTTCAAACAACGACCACCCAGTAGAATTACAAAGCAGCTTTCTCATTTCTGTTCTACCAACGCCAAAGAGTGTCCACAGCTTCAAAAAGGAACAAGTAAAAATTTGTAATTTCCCGTTTATTGTGCTAATGGTACATAAATACAAGAATCCCAAATGGAAAATGATCTTTGGAGGAAAAAAGAATGGGAATGTTAAATAAAAGGAGCCTGAACCTCAAGTTCCATATGCTAGTTTTCATCAAGGACCTCTTTGTGTACATGCATGCAAGTCGAGCTGCAATATTTGTAGTTGTACCGGTGGAAAGGAACTTTACCGGCCATCGAAGTACCGCAGCAAGAGCAGTTGGCATCCCCTGTTGATCCGTTTTTAGTCTGCGAGCTGCTAGAAGTAGTTGACGAGGAATTGTTGGTGGCTGCAGCTGCAGCCATGGCTGCCATTCTTCTCTCAGCAGCTGCGGCTCTCTTTTCCCGTTCAGAAGCCAGCGCCATCTGTAGTTCCTCCCAAGAGAAAAAAGGAATAAGAAAAGGTAAAACTACTACGGTTCCATTGGGTAACCATTTCATTTTTTTCATGTTAAGTCTATTTTTTTAGAAACTACTTTTAGTTTAGACCTTTTAAAATATTTGCAAGAAGTGGATAACAATGCAAGAAATTCAGGGCTGAAATGAGTGATTCTAGGCTTAATTTTCAAAAACAAAAAACTAAACAATTACCAAGCGAGACCTAAATAGTCGAAAGGTTTTGGTGTCTTTCTTGGTCAACAAATGAAATGGAACTTCAAAAGTGGTATGAATTATTGTACAGGGAGAAGTGAAGGCTAAGTAAAAAAGACTCATATAAAGTCTGTTTGAGAGCCCCTCTGAAAAACAGCCTTTTGATTGTCCTTTTTAAAAATTGACTTGGAAATTTCATTTTAACAACAGATTCTTAAAAAGGACAACATGTAGGCCAGCTTGACGTGTTACCTCTTTGGTAATCAGTTTTCCACTAGTTGAGTCAGCCCGAGAATTCAAAATAGAGCCGACTCCTCTACTCTGTTCCGTCTTCACAGCTTTTTGAGCTTCAGCATCCTGGGCCTGCCAGCTCATCTATTCAGCACATCTCAAACAAGAAGGCAAGAGAAAGCAAGAACTCTAACGAATACCGAGACAATATCATTCATAATCCTTCAGAAGCTCTCCAAGAAGATAATCATTGAAAGACAAAAAGCTTTAGAACAACGTGGGACATTAGATGTTTAGGGAGGTTTTGGGTTCAAGGCCTAAATTGAAAACTTAGGTGTTGTTTGGGCCCCAACTTCAAGTGGGTGGAGTGGGCCAGCCCACCCATGCCAACTCTTATAATCTACCATTAACGTATTAGTAATATGGTATTGCTATATCAAATCCCTCTGTGCTATAGTTTTTACTATTTCCTAACAAAACTACATTAATCTATACTCCAAATACAAACTACTATAACCTAGTAGAGGTGAGCATGATAGGCCGAAAAATCGAGCCGACCAGCCAAACCGATTGCTGGTCAATCGATGTTGGTTTGGGAAAGTTCTAAATCTAAAATTTTCGAGAAAAAATCTTAAAGTTAAACAGGCCAACCGACATTTACTCATCGACGGTCAAGGTCGGTTGGCGGTTTGGTCGAAAAACCGACTCCGACAAACCGATGATCACCCATAAACCTAGACTAGCATAGATTGCACTTCAAACACAAACTATAATAACCTATAGACAATTGTAACTCACAGACTAGCACTCAAAACGCCCCCTTAATGATTTTAAACTCTTATTGTTCGAATTGGCCTTGGAGTGCACTTAACAATGGATGTTGATGAGAAGTGGGCTGGAAATATAATACAAGGAATTGTACTCCCGATACCAGTTTATTAGATGGGAACGTTGAAAAGTCTAGACATTGTTCACAAAAAAATTATGGAAAATTTGATGTCAGTATAACCAATTAATTGAGGAAGAAGCACAGACTAACGTTACTCAAACCAGTTTCAAGAAAACATTACAAACAAACCAGTTAAATGCAAACCTGTGCTTTTTTGGCCTTTTCTTTCTTTAATTTTTTCAACTCCTTTGCTCTTGCCTTTCGTTTGGCATCTTTTTCAGCCTAAACAATCACAGAAAGACAAAAAATTCACGTCCATGGAAAAACTGAATAAATAAATAAAGAAAATGAAAAAGTTCACTCGTTGCTAATTAGAAAAATGAGCAAACAGACCCGAGAAAGAAACAAATTTTAGGAAAACCCAAAACAAAATTGAGGCCTCTATGAATGCTAGAAAACGTAAGGAAGAAGACCACAAAAAAATAGAATGCCTTATATGATGAACTACAAAATCAAACAAATATGGTTTTCTGGTTGAAAACATGCACACCACGATCATTACTGGCAAATAGCAGATGCAGAGCTGAAAGCCTGTAAGAACATAAAAAGATCTTGACAGTCCATTCACCTGAACTAGAATAGCGTGTAAAGATTTCAGACGAGATGAATGTTTTCAGTAATAAATAACTCCTCACCCCATAATATTTTAGTTTTCATCTCCAAAAAATTTTAGGTCCCCAAGCAGGATATATTTCCAGGTTTACCATCATCACAGAAGAGGATTCAAATATGAGAAGCAGAAACACAAGAAAAAGGCGCCTATACTATATGGAATCGAGACTTTATAGAAGGAAAAACAGTTTTAAGTCACCTGCTTAGCTGCTTGAGATTCCTCCATATCCTTGGTTAATGCACTGGGCACCTTAGCAGCATCCCAGTCCCACTTATCAAGGTTTGAAGCCATGAACCTTCTAAAGTTATTCCGGACTTCCTTCTCACTTGCTAGCATGTAAGGAGTACGTCCTCTTTCGTCTTTGATGCAAGGATCAAAACCCTGTTCAAGCAGTTCCAAAACCCTATCTGCATTTCCAGACTGTGATGATTCATGCAAAGGTGTAGTTCTACAAATAACTTCACTTTCACTCTCACTAGTTTTGGGGTATTCAACAGATTCTTCAAGATGAGTACAAGCATCCTTTTCCAAATCTCCAATGACTTGCTGACCACTTATATCTTGGGTGCCCTTTTCTGCTATATCTGCAGTCGCACTCAACAGTGCATCGTGCTCACTGGTGGACAATATTTCCTTCTCATCTACTTCATACACTACTTGCACCAATTGTTCATAAATACGCCGAGCTTCTTTCAATGTAGGCCTTCGAACAGTCAAAGGAATATTCCGCACGGCAGAGTGCTGATCACTGAAGTATGGCTTATCTCCATTAAAAAGCAATTGTCGATTGTTTGAAGGAGCATAAATATAAACGCAAGATGAAGCATTAAAGTAGGACTTCCAAGCAGCAAGGAGATCTTGAATTTCCTAAAAGCATTCAATATGTAAGCCAATTAACAATTACAGTTCAGAAACGAGTTTGACTTAAATGTGATTCTGTCACGAAATGGTACCAGGAACTGAATGTTTAGTTCCTAGGGGACAAAATTTCATCTTCAATCATAGTTTTCAAAACAGCTTGAAACAAAAACATGACACTGTTTGCAAAATCATTTCCTGAACAGCTCTTAAGTCTACTTGGCTTGAGAAGGGAAACTGTTTTCATTAAATAATTGAATTCTATCATGAAATAAATAGAAAATTATGGGTGAAAATATCTATTAAACTACAAAAAGAGGAAGAAAATAGAAATGCACAACTCAAGCCAATTTGTAGTCATCAATAGACTTTATTATACCTTCTTCAATGCCAGCTCATTATGACGACGAAGTGAAGCCCCCGCAGAACTGATTGATTTGCCACTTGCATCTTTTGATGACTGTTTCTTTCCAGACTTGGCTCTCACCACGTATCTACAAAAAGAAAGTTTGGATTTCATGCAAGAAAAGTGCAACAAGAAGCAACAAAGCCAAATGGGATCTCTCTACGAGTGAAAATGCAAGCTCTCGATATACATGTTCTTTGATAACAATAGCATTACTTATTTCAGGTATTGGAGTTACAAATAAGAACATTTGGTAAGTTCCACTTTCTATCCACTCACTAGATATCCATAGTCTGTTTTCATCACTGACTCCAAGGTGGAAGCAAAAGGGACTGAAAAGCATTGGAAATTCGCTCAAATGGAAAAAAAAATAGATTGAGAAGACAAAGGAAAGATTTCAAGACCTGTGAAAGGTTTTATGAGCTACAACCGAGTTCCCATCAAATACACAACCCGCAAAGTGCCCACCACTTGCAAGCAACACTATCCGAAAGTGGGAGCCATCTCTTGGTTCATGGTTTAAATATTTTAATCTTGCTATAACATCACTCTCTCTGAGGCACTGTGCATGAACGCCATTACCACTGGCTGATGTTTTATCTTCTTCATACAAAATATTGTCTGACTCGTTTATGATCAGACACTTCCATATCGAAGCTCTTTCGCCTGTTCGAAGATGAACAAACAACCTCTTCTTGTTCACATTATCACTAATACCCTTAGACCCTTCGTTCCGAGAATTTCTCTCTTTCTCCGTTTCGTCCTCTGATCCAGAAATACTTGACACATCAAAGTCTCTGAAAGAATCAGATGTCAGCTCATCAAAATCATCCTCCTTCACAATATTCTTTCCAGCAATGCTTAGTTTCACCTAATATTTAATTATAGCCCAGTAAATACTCCGAAACACAGAAAAATTAAGAAACCATTCACTTCATCAAAAGCATGTCAACAATTAAAATTCAGCTTTAGGTCCCCTTCGGGAGAGGGAGAAAAAAAACTTCAAACAGAAATGGACGCTTGACACGATAATTCTATGTACGAGACACTCTACTGAATCAGCTAGTTAAATTGGGGCAAAAAAAAAACTGAAATTCAAATACAAGTAACAGAATCAGCAAAAAAAAAAAAAAGTTACATTGAACCGGTGAATGTCGGATTTGAAGTGCGCACGCTGGTCAAGGAGGGACTCGAACTCGGCCTTGCATATGTTGCAGGTCCACCGGTGGGCGACGGAACTTTCTTTGAAATCCCTAGAGTTCTGCTCCAAATCGACTGTGTTTACAGCGCTTGGGCTGTCCCTGTTGCTGCCGCTGGTTGGTGATGTGTATGAGTGTGGAGAACGAAGGAGTTTGCAGGAATCGAAGAAGTCGGCCGGAACGTCGAAGATGGAACGGTTACGTTTCTCAGGCGGGATGGGTGGGGTATTGCTAACGACGACGGCGGAGGCGGCGGGAATGGTCTCCATGGCCTTAGGCCGATTTCCTCGAGAAACTGAGATAAACAGCTAAATTACAAGTTCTATTCCCTTCAATTTTGTTGGTTATGTTATATTGCCTAACAATTTCTTTTTCTTTAAACCGTTTTTATCCTAACCCTAAGGTCAAGTTTATATATTGATCCAATGGTTTCAAATAAATTTATATTTGATTTCAAGGTTTCAAAAAATTATATTTAATTTATGTGAATGTATTTATATAACGATATGTTTGTATTATATTTTTGACAAGTATTGAATTTAAACAAAATTAAAGGTGTAGATTTTATTTGTGAATTTTTTAAAAGTTGTTACATATTTAACTTGTGAATTGGTCAAAATTACATTCATGCAAAAGTATGTTTATTGAAATCAAAAAATATATATATTAACCTCAAAATTAGTGAATTTTTGTACATTTTATTAGTTTTCACGTTAACGTAAATTTGAAAGTTTACGTTTTCGGTACAACAATTAGAGAGTATAAAAGTTAAGTTCACGCCAACGTAACAAACTCGTCTTACTAATTTGAGAGTTTGATTTTTTACTCTTAATAAGTTTGAGAGTCATTAACTTTTATCGTTGCCATTTTAATTTATACATCTAAATTTTTAAGTTAGCTTATAAGTTTAAGCTTTTATTAATTTTTTTAAATCAAGTACATAAACACGGCTTTTACAACCAAAACTATTACCACGATACATTGACTTCTCACCTATGTATTACATAAATCAATGTATTTTCTTTTAAACTAAAGAATAAGTAGTTTTTAAATAAGAAAATTGCATCAAATAAAAAAAAAAAAACAGCTCATAACATTTTTTTTTCACGTTGCAAATATGACAATTATGACAAGTAATTAATGATACGAAATAGTTATCAGACAGATACCAGACAATTATTGAAAGACAGTTAAAGGGTTATCGCTTATAAATTTGCTACTTTTACAAATTTAAAAAATGGTGTAACATAAATATATAAATTGTTACTTTTATATATAAAAAAAAAAAGATAATAGAGCTTATATCACCTAAATATAAATATAACAAATTTTAAAACATATTACCTTATAATTACTGTTAATTAATACTCATATTTTTCAAATTTATAATATACAAACAAAAAAAATGTAATAAACTATTTTTTCTAAATTTTGTTTGTTATGTAAGGCAATTTCTCTTTAAAAAAATGGATTTGTGTTTTATAATTTGGCTAAATAAAATAGAGATAGTTTAGGAAAAACGAAAAAGTTTCCAAATTAGTGAGAGCAGTTGATTTCATAGTTTGGAAATTGAGAAACAGAAAGTGACAAAGAGGGAAGAATATTGGAGAGAGGGGCCCAGGAGGGAGTGATTAGACGGCTCGACGAATGACGTGTTTTGTGAGAATGGGTGCCACGTAAACAAGAGCGACAAGAGCGCGTGACTGGCTCTATCAGCTCTGACAAAAGCAAAAGACTGGCAGTTCCACCATTAGCGGCGTGTAAAACACGCACAATTTCTCAAACGCGCCATTCTTGTGATAGATATCATACCTTCCGGAGCCAAAATTAAATATAATGGAATATCAATTTGGCCCCTCTATTAAGCCTTATTTCATTTTAGACCTTGTGTTTTTCCATAATTCTTAATTTTGCTTTTTGAGAAAAGGAAAATTTTCAAAAATAGAAATTTTCACCAAACATTTACCATCTATACAAAATTTTATAAAATATTTATAATCTATAGCAAATTTTATTAAAACACTAAAATCATAATTCTTAATTTTACTTTCTCAAAATTAATTGTTATGTAATAAAATATAGAATATGTGAATGCTTTTTTAGTGGAGAATTTTAAAAAATAGCAAATTTTATAAACATATTTATAATCTATTGCAAATTTTACAAATTATTTACGTAAATTCTATCATTCATAGTCATTGATATGCTGTAGTGATAGAATATTATCATTGATATATTCCAAAATTTTACTATAGCTTGTAAATATTTTAATTTATTTTGTTTTTTTTAAATGCTCTTGTTTTAATTTATATTAAAAATGTTAACATGCAATATTTTAAAAAATAAATATAGTTATAATGACTAATTTCAAGATTTTTTTGTTGTTTGTATATTCAAAATATTACTCATTCCGTCTTTGTAAGTTGTGTGATTTAACTCTAATTAGTCGTAAGTTGTAAGATTTCAAAATGCTATAATTTAAAACATGATTTTTTTTTTTTAAATTTAGTTCACAAACCTCAGTATTTATAATTCTAACATTGACTTTTTTTTTTTTAGCAATATCATATTTTCAGTCAATTTTAAATTTTAATTACGGATGACCACAATAGACCAAAAAATGGAGCCGACCAATTTACAATTTTCAAATCTATAACATTCAAAAAGTATTTTTAAATGTTATATCAATTCGTTTGTCTGCTCTTCTAACCTTTACTTATCGATGTCGATATTGGTTTGACACTTTACTAAATCGACTATGATGATTTCGGGGTCGGTTTTGTCAAAAATCAACTCCGACCAACCTATGATCACCCATAATTTTAAACGTTAAATAAACGAAAATAAAAGTTTAAATCATTAATTATAATTATTTTGAATCAATTCGCATGCAATGTATTAGTAACCCTAGTTAAAATTTCCTACTCCTAATTATACTAAAACACAATAATAGTAAAGATGGAAAAATGAGTTTAACACTTAAAATCAAAATGTAAATCATGATCTAAAATCACCTTATTCAAAATAAATAATAAGAATCTACGACAGAATTAAGGTAGAAACTTAATTTAAAATACCACTTTTATATATGTATTTATACTTTTAAATATTGAATGTTAATTTTTATACTTTGGTTAAATCTTATATTTAGTCGCTAGATAGAAACTGAAGAAACAACTCTAACTTCTTCTTCTTCTTTTTTTTTTTTTTTTTTTTTTCAAAAAAGGCGATTGATGAATGTTTTAAAAATGTAAAATTTTTGTTTGAAAAACTAAAAAAAAAAAATTAATCTTAAGATTTATTGTAATGTTGGAAACTAAAAGTTTAATATTTTTTATTTTTTAAAAAATATAAAAAACAAATAAATTATTTACAAATAAAATCATTTAAAAAGATAAAATTTATTAGATATTTTATATTTTTATGATTTCTCATTTTAAAATAAAAATATAGAAATGAAAATAATATGACTTAAAATTAGTGGAAGAAAGGATAAGTTTGCAAAAGATAAAAAAAAAAAAAAAGGAAAATGAAGGGTATTTGATGAAAAATGGAATAAGGAAGAGTATTGGACCAAAATGAAAAA
This sequence comes from Cucumis hystrix, assembly GCA_025688845.1. Classification (NCBI taxonomy): domain Eukaryota; kingdom Viridiplantae; phylum Streptophyta; class Magnoliopsida; order Cucurbitales; family Cucurbitaceae; genus Cucumis; species Cucumis hystrix. Next base: position 1,497,807 of record CM046888.1, on the reverse strand, counting down.
ACTTTTTTTAAGAAAAGAAGAAAAGACTGAAATATGTCAGAAAACTCTGCCACCTGCTTTAACTCTCTTCTCTCTGTTTTCTCTCTATAGAAAGAGAGAGAGAGAGATAGAGATAGAGAGAGGTTTTGGTTTTTTGGCTTTTTCCGATTTGAAAAATTTGTTCATCTTCATTGCATTTAAAATCCTGCAGAAATGCTTTGATAATCGAGCTCATGTTTCCGAAATTCCTATGGAAGTTCATCCACTTCAGAGCTTTCCTTCTTCAGAAACTGGTATCTCTCTCTCTCTTTCTCTCTGTTCTTTTCAATTCTCACCATTTTTGGTTATGTATTTTGTTTGTTGTTCTATACCTTTTTTTTCTTCTGCTTCTTATTTGTGCTCGTTGTCAATGTTTAGGGAGAGGATTATTAAGGCTGCGGAAGGCAGATGAGGTGGCGACGGCCGTGATGATGATGGAGGTGAAAAAGGAGGTTAATCAGTCGGAAAACGACGAGGTATCGACTCCGGTGTTGCCGTCGATTAATCTCGGTCTTCAGATTGGTTCGAATTCGGCGGGAAGTCTAAACGAGAGAAACTCGATTGTTCGTTGGTCGAGGGAGTCGATTCTTACGGCTGGCCAATTGCAGGAGCTTGAGCAGCAAGTTCTTATTCACAAGTATCTGGCTGCTGGTGTCCGTGTTCCTACGCACCTTCTCGTTCCAATTTGGAAGAGTGCTGCCAGGACCTTGGGCTCTAATATCAATGGTATCTACGAGAGCTACCGTAGCTGTAAGCGAGTTTAATTCTTTAAGATAACTAAAACTATTTCCAATTTCATGCTGCTATGTTACTTGGAGATATTGATGCTGGTTTCTGTTTCGTATTTCATTTCGAACACGATTTGTGATTTTGCAGTCTAGTTGCTCTGAATTTAAAAACAACCGGTATACTGGAGATTTCATATAGTATGAAATCCGGTCTAAATGAATTTGTCAAGGTACGGTCTGGATAATAAGAGTTCGTCTGGAAATTTCCGTGTGAAGTAATTCTAGCAAATGCAACGATTCCTTTTTATTTTTTTAAATCTTGCATGAGATTCCTTTTTCCATTACTGATGATCATGTTGATGCAAGAATCATGCCTGAAAATTCTTGATTAAGTAAGAACTATTTCTTTTCACTGATGTTAGGTTTCATGGACGAAAATGAACAGCTGCGAATTATTGTTATTAAGATAAAATATTTCGTGCATGTTCAATTGGAATTTAGTCTTGTTCTTATGTTGATTGAACTGTGTTTGTCTTGTCAACTTACCGCCTCTGCGGTTTGTTTCATGTAAACATCTCAGCAGAGACGAACGGCCTAAATCACCTTTTTGTGCATTGTCCTTTTGCCAATGCATACCGGTTGTATTTGTTTTATTGTTTTGGTATTTTGTTTGGGCATAGTATTTATATGTGACCCATTGGTTGGACTTAGGAAGGAACTTTTTGTTTACTAGGAAATTGAATACTCTTTGGTTTTTTTTTTTTTTGTCTTTACGTTTATATTTATTAATTATTATTATTTGTAAGATTATAGCCACAATAAAACATCCAAGTCTTGGACTCTATATTGATTCTACAGTATCTCTGAGACAACAATGAATTATCAGTTGAATATACTACCATCTGGGGAAATACATATTTGCCCTCCAAATTATTCTCTTCCCATAGGAGTGTGTGTGTTGGGTTGGGGGGCAGGGCATCTTTGTTGGACAGCTGAGTTTTTTGAGGATTTAACAAGAGCAATATCAGAATAATTTTATTTCAATTGTCTAATGAGGTGCTCTTCTGTTTTGAAAACATGGATAATGATCCGAATGAGTGGGGTTTTGCATTTTGAACCAATCTTTTTTCAATTTGCTTGTAAATTTTGTTTCTCTTTATTAATTGTCTGCAGTTATAGGATTCAGTCCTGTGGGATTTGATTACAGAAGTATGATGGATCCTGAACCAGGGAGATGCAGGAGGACTGATGGGAAGAAATGGAGATGTAGCCGGAATACTGTTCCACATCAGAAATACTGTGAGCGGCACATGCATAGAGGCCGACAGCGTTCAAGAAAGCCTGTGGAAGCTTCAGAAAATGAATCTCCATCGAAGAGAATTCAACTCAATATTCCAGACAGAGATGCTAGATGTACTCTTGATGTTCCTACCTCCACCATTTGTGGGAATATCAAAACCAAGAATCACTCAAGTTGTAATTTTACCACTGTCATTCCCTTTCTTCCTGTGGAAGCTGCAGTCCCTGGTCCCAAAACTGTTTCTGATACTCGTACTAAATCAGTTACTGAAACCATTACTGGCAGCATGCACGGTACAGCAGCCATTGTTACCAGCTGTGCTGATGCAACTAAAACCAACAGAATGGTTCCTGCCAGTGCCCCCAACACCACTGCTACATGTATTACAACAGTTCCCAGTGTAAATCCAAATGCTACTAACACCATCTCCACTGGCTATATAGCCGACTTGAAAGACGTTTGCAATATGAATTTTCGTGACAATTGCAGAAAGAGCCATAACAACGTTGGAAGAAACGATCTCAATATCCAGAAGATTGCATCTCCCAGTCTTGGGTTCTCTCCGAACAGTGTTCTTCAAGGTATTGTTTTTGTGCTGCACAATGCTTTTTAACAATGAACTATGCAACCAACATTTGATGAAGATTACTTTTGTACACAAACAACATTTACTGCTCATAGTCTATTTGATAAAGATTACTTTTATTAGTAAAACCATTCTAGTTCATGGTGTAGAATACGAAATCTTCTTATTGTATTTGATGATCTGAATCCCTTGTTATTTTTTTCCCAGTTCCTGGTTGCAGCAGCTCATTATGTGACAGTAAGATCAACCTTGAACTTGAACCAGGACGGTGTCGACGAACAGATGGTAAGAAATGGAGATGCCGGAGAGATGTTATTCCAGATCAGAAGTATTGTGCTCTACACATGCACAGAGGTTCAAAGAAGCATTTGAAGCCATTCCAAAATGCGCCCGTTCCTGCTCCTTCTGTTACTTCCTATGGCACTATGCTACCTTTGGTAACGACTCCGCTCACTAAACTCGAACCTGCAACCCCGAACACAAATCTTTCAATGTCCATCCAGGTCGACAACAAACGAAGACCCACCAAAGCAAGGAGCAACGCCAGCAGTAGCAGCGAGACCACCATTACCGACACCACAATCACAGGTTAAGAAAACATCGAAAAGGTATGAATCAGAATCCTTTGGCTGCGGAAAACTTCTAATTCTGCTGTTTCTTCATTTCGGATTTGTACCATTTCAACACATAAACAACAAGACTCACTTTGGATAAATCTTGTGTTAGAGGAAAAAGAAGAGTGATGGTTTGAGTAATCAAATTTTCTTGTTTGGCCATAGGGTTTTACAAATATATGTTTTGCTTTTGGATGATTAACAAACAAGAATGGTGCCAATTTTCTTAAGTAACTCTTCTCTTTCTCATTTCTCAGCTGCAGGCATTCATGGAGGATATGATTATGAATATAGTGTGTATATATATATACATATATTCTAATTTAGACCCTAATGCGTCTTTAATTTCGAGCTATGTGTATTTTGACAAAGTAATTTTATTATACTAAATTAAAGAAACTAATGACTTGGAGTTGCAAAACTGATTAATAAAATTTTTAATTCATATTGTAACTTAGAGTGGTTGTGGTAATTGAGGTCCAAATCTCTCATATTAAGAATTGGTGTTCTTAAAAGAAATCAATTCATATCCATCCGATGTGTTATAACGTAAAAACAAGCTCCAACGTATGTATTTGCAATTGAGAGATATCGAATCCCATGCCCCTATTGTACTATAGTAATATATACACATACATGATGTGTTTTTACTACTTCAGTTAGGTTTAAATCGACTATATAATTTTTTTTATGTTACTGTAAACTAATTTTTGTATTTGTAAAAGTAACACGTTAAGATTTGAAACAACACAACTACCTAAAGTTTTAATCGACACAATAGCTTTGTAACTTAAAACAAATTTTTTTCTTTTGTTTTTAATGATACTATAACCTAATTTTTGTAACATTCTATGTTTGCAAAAGTAACACATTAAGAATACGAAGGAGGGAAAATGGAACATTTACCATTTAGCCTTGTAGGCATGATCAAGCCTAAGTAAGGCTGTACGAAGAGGAGGAATGCAACTAGCAACTCATCTTTTTAACGTTATGGTTAAATCGTGAATAATATGATATTAGAAAATTACACACTGATCTTAATCAAACTCTATATTTTATATAAGGATGAGGCATGATTTAAGAGCAATTAGTTAAGAAGTGAAGTGATGAGGAGGTGATGTTTCTACCTGGTATTGCAAATACCAGATGGATCTGCATTCTTAATTATCCATGGATGCTCCTTTATCTCCTGAAGTGAAAGTCTATTAGACGAATCCTTCACCAAGAGCTGCGTAAAATTATGGCAACATTAAGAACTAAAAACCAAAATTAAGAACTAAAAACCAAAATTAATGCATGTTACTCCTAATCCTACCAATCAATATCAACAAGTTTACTAACCCGGCCTATTAGATCCTTTGCTTCTGTAGAAATATGAGGAGTCGAAGGAAAATTTAATTCAACCTTCCTTATCCTGCATATATGGCACATACAACTATTAAGAATCTTGATCATGTTGTAATCAATTCAAGAGAACAAAAAAGAAAAAGAAGAAGAAGAAGTTAGATTACAAGTTTTCCTTGAACTTTGAGGTGTCTATTTGACTCATAATCTTTGTTCTTGAACTTCTATGTTTTAATTTCATGTATATCAGTTTTTTTTACCATCTTAAAATTTATTTAAATCATGGATCTATTTAACACAAATTGAAGATTTAAGATTTCATTAGACATAAATTTTAATTTGTACCTAAGGACGTATAATTTTTTTTCAAAGTTTATGAAAATATTAAAGATAAGGTTGAAATCTTGATTAACTATTAGATATTTTTAAAATTTTAAAAACAAAATGGACGTCAACTTTGAAGTTCCAGGATTAAACTAGTTTAGTCTTAAAAATATTGATGGAATCTAGTTATTATAATAAGAATCATTTATAATAGCCTAAAGCAGTGGCCATAAGAAACTAAAATTTGTTGCTTTGGAGAATTAAGTCCCTAACCTTTTAAACGTGTCACTTTGACTCTCAGCTTCAAATGGAGGGGCTCCATAAAGGAATTCATAGCAAAGGATGCCCATCGTCCAATTATCTATTGCAAAGTCATGACCTTTATTCTCCACCATTTCTGGGGCTAAATAATCCAGAGTTCCACACATGGTAAATCTCTTGCTTCTTGACTGTACAGCCCATCCAAAATCTCCAATTTTCAACCGGCCCTACAAATACAACATTGTTACACGAAAAGAAAGACATACAATATGAAGAAGGCTTCTTTCTTTCATCGGCGAAGGGCAGTGAAATCTTGATTCTACTTCAATAATTGAAGAAGGGTTTTACTAAGGTTTCAAAAGAATCATGTAATGAAACATTTTCTAAGCTGTGGAATAACAAAAGGAGGAGAGTTTTATACCTCGTGATCAAGCAGCAAATTTTCTGGCTTAATGTCCCTGTGAATTACATCCTTCTCATGGCAGTATGCCAATGCTTGTGTGAGGCTTAACATGTACTGAAGTTCACAAGACAAACATAAAAGAACCCTCAGATAACAATAGATAATGACTAAGTTTAGGTTGAAAGATCTCGGTGTCCTCTATCTCAGTGAAATATGAAGTTGCAAAGTGAAAAAGAATAAAAGACAAGAATTATAACATGCAAAATACTGAAGTTTATGGGATATGAGTTCCTAAGATTTTGCTTCTGGCTCAATCTTCTAATATCATTCACTTCATTATCCTCAGTCCAAAGAAAAGTTTATAAGGCTATAGAGAGGAAAATTACAGTGGCCGCTTGCTTCTCGCTGAGATGACCATTTTTCCTAAGTTCCCTATAAAGCTCACCGCGGTGAGCGTATTCCAATATCATGAAAATCCGTTCGGCATCATGAAACCATCCATAGAGACGTAGGATGTTGGGGTGCCGAAGACTGGTCTGGATCTCCATCTCTCTCATTAACTGACGATGAATCCCGTACTTCTTCATCTGCTCCCTAAAAATCACCTTCAGTGCTACTATATACTTGCTCTGGAAATCAAATCGGAGCTCCAAAGGTTAAACAAACATCCAGATATACAATCTTATGTTTGGAAAAGGAAATTACAAAGGAGATTCATGTTGAACTCTAATGAAAACAATCATACAATCGCTATTCGGTACAAAGAATAAGACAAATCACTCCGTTAGGTCATCGCGAAGTGATAGCAATATGTAGCTACGATAATTTCCAGAAATGGCGATTTAATACACTCTACTTGATTTACCAGAAAGGAAGAGAGAAAGCATCAATTCTCAACAATTCCATCCATCAGAAGCAGCCAGAAACGACGAAATTCCGTTCAGATTTAGAAGATATTAAGTAGACCAGAACGAACCAAAGCCATCCAAAAATCAATCAAATAAAAAAAAAATCAAAGCACAGAAGGTCTAGGGTTCCAGAATCAACAAAAAATTTACGAAAATTTCAATAAGAATCAAAGAGAAGATGAGATGAAAGGAAAACGAACCCTGACTTCTCTAGCTAGATAAACCCTGCCGAATTTTCCTTTGCCGAGGGGTTTTCCTACGTCGAAATCTTTCAAGGACCATTGCCGCTTTGGAGATTCGTTATTGTTCTTCGCCGAATATTTCATCGGATCGCCACCGTCGAACTCCGGTTGCAAGAAATCTGAAGACGGAGCAATGCGAGGGAAATGGGAACGTTGAATGAATTTGAATTTCTTGTACTGTGTCTCTCTTACCTTCTTAATCGTATCGTTTCATCGACAGTTGGCGTTTCCTTTCTATTATTGACCGAATGTAATTATTTTAAATGAGAGTATGAAATATTATATTTATAATTTGTTTTGCTATATTTGTAAATAATTCTAACTTCATTTTATAATTATTTTACTTAGAATTTTTTTTTAAAATAGTAGATTTTACAAAATATTTACAACCTAAAGTAAATTCTATCATCATTGATATGCTACAGTAATAGAAGACTGTCATTGTTAGAATCCAAAATTTTGCTATAGCTTGTAAATATTTTAACTTATTTTGCTATTTTTAAAAATGTTATTTTTATTTAATTGGTCAACTCGTTTTTGTACATTATGTTTGTGTGATTCGAGTGAACAAATATAAGATAGATGAAGTCTAAAATGTACAAGTAAATATTTTTTTCTATAACTTCAAAGAAGTCAGAGTTTGGTTTTTCCTATTTTTTTTAAATGACTATTCTAGTCACCATGTAGGGTTTAGGAAAAACACGCATGTCTACTTTTGAAAGAATTTATCAAAACCATTTGATGCCAAAAAGAAAAGTATGCATACGGTAAATTTATGTAAAAATAAGAATATTTTCAAATATAGCAAAATAAATCAAAATATAGCAAAATTATATATTTTAGTCATTTACAATAATTCCATGAACATAATATATTTTCCACGATAATCTAAATCATAAAGCTTATTCAATATATACACACACATTCATATGACAAGTAAATTCACATTACAAGCTAATCTTTGTACCATATACACTTTGTCATAATACATTAGGTAATTTTCTTATTCTTGAAATTCACATTACCAAGTAGTTCGTTTACCTTGTACACTTTTTGACAGTACTTTAGGTAAATTTTCTTACTCTCGGGAGTGCAAGAAGCGGGAGACCTCCATCTATGTGAAGGGTAAGCATGATCCTATAAGTTACATTCCTCGTTGGATCGGCTAGCTTGAATCGAAAAAATCGAAGCAGTGCAGCGGATACTATCTTCATTTGTCGATAAGCAAAGTCCTTCCCCAAACACATTCGAGGACCCGCCTATGATGAAGAAGCTCAGTAAAGGCACGTAAAAGTATAACTATGATATATGACTAAATATGAAATCGATACTCACATGAAATGCGATGAATTTGAAAGGTGATTCGGGTCGAAAAGTTCCATTTTCAAGCCATCTATCAGGTTTAAAGTCTTCAGCATCTTCTCCCCAAAGGCAAGGCATTCTGCCCATGGAATAGGCCAAGTAGTATACTCCATCCCCTTTTCTTAGTTTATAGCCATCAGGAAGAATGTCGTCTATTTCTGCAGTCCTTCCATCCTAACAGATTTAACACAAAATCTTGTTACTATAGTTATTTTGATCGCATTTAACTATAGGTTAAAGAATAACAAATTACACCGTGTAGCTTGTGAAGGGCATGTTTGTAGTTAAAGTCGTTTTTGTATGTTTAAGATCACACTGAAACATGTCTTTAATCATTCAAAATCAATTTAATGGTTTTATTTTACACTTTAAAACGTGATTTTTCATCCGGAACAACTTTGAAGTGATTACTTAAAACATGTTTTGAATTGATTTTAACTATTTCAAAATAACTTTCAAACATTCTAGATAATAATATTCTTTAAACTAGTCTAAATCAACAACAAGCGAATTCTAAAAAAGAGAAGAAACTGAAGATAGTAATCAACAGAACATGATTTGCAGATTCCACAAAACTCACAAACTACACAGTTATCTGTTGCAAGTACTCATTGGGAAGGCTATCAGATACTCCCTAAACTTGCTCTACAACATTTAATTTACTTTATGATTAGGCCAAATTCATGGAAAACAAGGACAATCTATCATTCTCCAAGAGCAGAGTTCAGTTTTAAAATGATTAAAAAAATGCTCCCAGTACAATCCTTGAAGTGATTATTTATAGCCTTGAAAAGAATAAGTCAAATAACTAATTGAGTTTAAACGGCTTATTAAACACAAATTAATCTAAAATTTAAAACTAAACTAATAGTAACTAACTAAATAATACTAATTATCTACACGTTAGCCAAAATTTCAGTTTTTTGAAAACTTACAACAGGGACTGCAGGATAGAGCCTTAGAGTCTCTGTCAATGCTGCATGAAGATAGTGCATTTTATCAAGAGCTGAATCAGTTAAGTTTTGTATGAACGAATGTATGTCAGTTTCTTCCCCTTGAACCCCAACAATTTGGCTCACTTCTTCTGCAACTTTTTCCTGTATTAAAGGGTTCTTGCATAGCATATAGAAGAACCAAGATAGAGTTCCAGCACTTGTATCCCTGCCCGCCAACATGAAATTCAGGACTATATCTCTTAGATATTGATCATTCATTCTTGTTGGATCCTTCTCACTTTCCATCAGAAACCTCGAAAGTATGTCCTCTTTGTCAATCTTCTTCAAGTTCCAAACAAAATTCAGCAAGCTTGTTAACAAAAGCAAAGAGTTCGATATGCCTACACCACTAGTTACCACAACTTAGCTTTTGGACTAACTGGCTGTTTCAATTCATTTCCTCTCTATGAACATTGTACTAAGAAATTGTTGGTCAAACATATTGCTTAGTTTAACTAGTATAGTACGAGTACGATAATCTTTTTCATTTATAATCCTAATTGCCATCAACTAATTTTACAAAATAGCTCCATGACACGTACACATTATCGAAGTATTGTAACTAAAATTACCATAACCCATGAGCTTAAGCTTTTGAGATTAATGATGGTATAATATGGTATAAGAGTAGAATATCTTGTGTACAAGCTTCTCTAATGGCTTTCTCCCAAGTAATATAGATCTACATTTTACACTTATTGAACTTTCTACAAATTTCTGAGCCAAACATGAAAATTTTGACACAAATTTAAAAAACATACTCAGTAAAGTAGCTCAAATAACATGCCTAAATTCAATCATCAAGTTGAGATAAAGATGTACGCAATCACTTTACAAACATTAAAAAAAAAAAAATCACTAGAAATCTACGGATTGAAATATCAAAGAATGAAATGAAGCTTACGAGATTTGGTTGGTGAAGCAATTTTCTCCTAGCACTGATCAACTGGTGCACAAAAGCATCAATTATTTTGAGGTTGTTCCTAAACGAAGCTTCGGAACCGATGTTGAGAAATCTTTTCAATTTCCAGAAAGGATCGATGAAGCGCCAAAAAACCTGAGCGCTTGCATTATCGAAAGCCTCCATGAACCCGCGCCTGCCTGCAGCTTTGCTTGGTTCCTCCACGCAGTTCAAATCGACGCCGAACCCAACTTTGAAAATGGAGTCCAAAGAGCATCGCATTAGAAGATCCTAACAAAAGAAGCGGAAGACTGGCTTTAGAGTAATGGGTTTTATCATGCAATCAAAACAAACAAATTATAAAAAAGTGACTTTTTTTTTTAATGTAAGAGATCGATCCACTTAAGTACTGTTTTCGTACAAATTTGGTGTTTATTTTTCCCTATTTGTTATAATTAACGTTGGGCAAGAACCATGACATGAAATGATATATATAATGATTTGGAATGAAAATGTGATTGAAATATCAGTATACCATTTTATGGAATCCAATTTTTCATTATACAACTGTTTTTTATTCCTTCTATTTTTGTACATACTTAATTTACTAAGAATCACATGATATATATATACACTCACTCGGGTAAGATTTTAATTGAAAAATAATTTTATTATGTATTTTTTATTTCCCTTTTAAAATAAAATGGTTAAAAATTTCCACAATTATCCGGGTTTTTTATATTTTTTATTTTACAAACTATTTACACTATAGACAAAGAGATATTTGCAAATGTAGCAATTAAATTCAAAATAATTAAGTATATAACAATATTTTTAAAACTTTACAAATGTAGTAAAATTTGTCAAAATCTATCCATTAGAGATCATATTGAAAATATTAATCTATCACTAATAAACCATATAATAGAAGTTTATATTTTGTTATATTTATAATTTTTTTTAAATGTTGTTATGTACTTAATTATTATTACTAAAATTGTCACAAATTATAATTACCAATAACAAATCCAACCAAATTCATTAGCTTTGATTTTTTCGAGAGATAAATATTTTGTCAAATGTTTTATTTTTTTAAGATTCCTCTTAATTATATACTTCGAAAATGTAGTGAAAACTTATTTAATTAAAATTGTAAATATATAAATATTAGTAATTTATGTTAAAATTATTTCAAACTTTCAACCTCAGTTTTTTTCTTTTTTTTCTTCTAAAAAATACCAATGGGGAAGTTTTAAAATAATGAACGTTACTAAAACATAGTTAAATAAGTTACTTTTTAAGGTTAGTCGAGACTCGTATAAGCTAGTTCATACACACAACTGTAAAAAGAAAAATACTAAACTTGTTTCGAACTAGTGATCTTTCTGCATCTCCAATATTAATTTTTAATACTATTTTAATTCGAATGAGATAAATGAATATCTATATGAAACTTGAAAAAAAATATTTTAAACGAGAAACATTTTTAAGATATTTTTAGAATATATAACAAAATATGATGAACTATTTTGTAATATTTAGGTTAGTGGTGTGAAAATAGCGCTATGGTTTCCATATGTATACACGTGTGATTTGAAAATGAGTATTACCTGCACATCGAAGACTCGCGCCATGGTGGGGAACTCCGAAAGAATTCCGACGAGCTTTTCGGCATTTCTTCTAAAAACAGAGCAGCTAAAATCCCTAAGAATCTTCGTCGAGAATTCATAGCTACCCAATTTCCTCTGCTCTTTCCACTTTTCTCCATCCACCACAAATATTCCTTCTCCGAACAAATCCCCACCCAGTTCTTGATCCTTACTTCCTTTCATATACTTCTCGAATTTCGTCTTCAATATATGCTCGATGTTTCTCGGATCCACTGTATAAATCTCGCTGTACGACGCTCCGATCAGTCGGAAGGTTCTGTGCCGCTTCGCCACCGCCGTCAGATGATCGTACAGGTTGTTGAAGTAGAAAGCCTGACCGTATATGGTGCCGTACACCGGTGAGTAGTCGGAGTTGGTTATGGACTTTCCGGATAGGGTTTTGAGGAGGAGAATGAAGAAGGAGAGGAGGAAGAGGCAGAGAAGGATGGAGAAGAAGGTGATGATATTGAAATTGATCAGTTCCATATGGCTTGATTGTGGTTTGAATATGATGAAACTAATCGATTGTGGAGTTGGAAACGGGAAGAAATTGAGAGATTGAAGGAGAAAATCACCGAGCAGTAGATGTTAGAGAGATTTTTGACGACTAATGAAGAAGAAGAAGCAGAGTCAGTCGTTAGCCGAGAAAAGAGTGAGCGATCAGTCTGACTTCAATTCTCTTTTTTTTCTTAAGAAGAAAAAGTAAAATATTACAAATTGACATAAAAGTTATATTTTTTAGTTGGGAAAATTTTATTGTAAATATCAATATATCTTCCAATTATTGTATTCCGAAAAAACATTTGAAATTGTTTTTCTTTTAAACGGTAAGACTATCTAAATTTCTTAATAAGAGTGAAGTTTATCGCTCCAACTTTTCATACCACACCCTCTCATCTAATAACAATATCTCATTGTATGAATCTCATTGGTATAAATACAAAACCCTTCTTGAGTTCGATATATGGTGACCATCTATCTAAAAATTAATGGATTTATTTGACACTCAAATGTTATAAGATCATGAGTGTCCCATAAGCTGACCTGAAAAAAAAAACACTACAACATTGGTAAGTACCTTATATTCCATTGAAAATTACATAGATTTAACTAAACTACATTAGGTTAAAAATTAAATCAACTTCTTAGCTTCCAAAGTTTAGAAAAGACCCTAACCATTGGTGAAATTAGTATGAATCGAATAAGGACTCGAGCTACCTTACGTTCTTTATACACGTAGGGAGAGTCGGCCGAGCCATATATATGTGTTGTGCATATATTATTTAAAGGACATCTAACCCTTTTTTCCTTTCCTTCTTTTTATTTCAATAATTGGAAGAGAATTAAACTATCAATGGTTTGTCTTTTTTATTAAACGAAGCTTGAATAGTCATTTCATTGATTTTGTTTTCTAAATACAGAGTATTCTCGTATGATTTTGGCCATCTCAAACAAGAAACCAAAAGATAGAACTATCTAGAAGTTGGTATCTGAATTAAGTCTGTACAATATAATACATAGTGGCGAAGGGTTCTCCTTCGCTTCACTACAGCCGTCTCCAAAAAAAAAAAAACATAATTTTTGCACATCTAATTGGATCCAAAACTCTGGTTCCATTCTTCAAGCTCCTTCCAACTGCTTTTGCTTAAACTGGGTCTAATGACCTTCATTGCCTCCTGGAAATCTTCATACTTTAATGACCTTATCTGGTGCATACAAAAATGTAAAATTTCAATGAAACTGTACAGGTAAAAATCCAAATTCGATAAGATTGCGATACGATAATTGATGACAATCGATGTTTACCGATCCCCAATAAGGCAAAATAAAAGGAAAGGAGACAACTCTCGGTTAGCTCGAAACGCACGAGTCTCCCAACAAGCTACTTTAAAACACACTACAAATTTCCTATACATCACCTTTCCTATAATCACTCAACGGAATTAGACACCTGTTTGCATGAGATTGCCCTGTTACTGGTGAGAGTACGATGTGATCATAGAAATTTAGATCCGATATGTCGCAAAATGAGGTTATATTCTATCAATCAGAAGGGGAAAGTGAGATTTTTCCTTCTCTCACCAACCAAAATGAAACCGGGGAACTGGGAAAGGAGGGAGTGAGAATTTAAGAAATCCGGATCCGAATTAGCTATATAAAGAGGTTATCATAAATATAATATAGAAGTTTTAACTGCAAAAGGGAGAAACTATTGATAAACGGGATTTGTTCAGCAAATAATCACACGTGATGTGATATGAATTGACAAAGAAAAAGCTACTTCACTCGTATCTTTAGTGAAACAGAGAGAATTAGAGTTAACAGATTCACAACAGATTTTATGTGAGTTACCTGATCTGCTTTTACTGTGAGAATGTTTCCACCTAGCTCCCTAATTGGCATCATTGCAGCTTCCTCGCACAAGGCTTGTAGATCACTTCCAGAGTATCCTGTACATGTAAATAATAAACCATTAGCTTTTTGGCTCAAACTTCGAGTTGTTAAGATTCACTTTCCAGAAGGGTTTTGTAGCATAAGTGTTATCGGTGGGAGGAGACTTGGAGTGCGGATTCTATTTCTAGCTTTCTTCAGGGCATTCCTATGCAAATCATATTCTAGATCACTGACCTTGGAATTCCTAATTGCAAATGTTTTTTATTTTTCTGCAAAATTCAATCACATATATGCTCGGAACAAATATTCACTTTTATTTTGTTTCCCCTTTTCAGCACGGTCCTTCTAGTTTGAACTTCTAACTACTGTATTTATTAATTTATTATTATTTTTGTGTGCGTGTGTAGAAAAGTTAACGATTACTTCTAGCTTCTGTATGTTTATACTTGTCAAAACAAACTTGACTTCTTAGTTTAACACAAATAGCTCTACTAAAGTCTCCCCATATGCACAAAGACACTGGATGGATAGTGTAAGATCATCAGATGCACGGGGTTATCTAACTCATTTCTGTTCATGCCATTCTTGAAGGTGTGCTAATTTTTCAACTATTGAAGTATGGAAAGATGAAAAACAACAAGGCAAGAAAATAATATAGTACCTTCAGTCTGTTTAACTAGTCTTTCTAGATCTCTAGCTGTCAAGAAAAATGAGACATTTATGTTAGAGTAAATTAGAAAAAAGATATAATGGTTCGAGTAAATTAGAAAAAAGTTAATAATGGTTCGGCTGAAGTTTTTTTTTTTTTTATATACGTGAGTGTCCGGGCCAGCTTACTCGTACTTCGATTAATCTCATGGGACAACCCACCTAACTCTACAACATTTGGGTGTCAAGGTAACTCATAGAAAATTAATTCCTAGATATATGGTCACCATTAATTGAACCAATAACCTCTTGGTTGGTTATTGAGGCTATGTCTCCTTTTTTACCATTGGGTCAACCAACGATGATATAATGGTTCGGCTGAAGTGATAAACATATAGGGCAAATGAGCACAGTCCATTTGCGTGTATTCAATAATATATGATCAGAACAGGAGATGCAATTCTAATTAGCACACTAAATTAATCGATCAGACCTCAGTAGCATTAATGACAACAAAAGGCAATAATGAAATAAATAAGTATGGGGCTAAGAGGTACTGTTCACCGAGGGGAGAGAGATAAAGTCCACAGTCACAACCATCGGCTACTGACTAATCCCGTAGGATAATCAACCTCTCTTCATATGAAGTTTTGAAATTGGAGAATATTTAATAATTTAGGGGGAGTCACTCCCATAATTTTAACTTATAAACTCAACATGTAATTTTGCAACTTCCTCCTTTAGCTCCCAGTACCTTTACATCATTTATGGAATCAAATAGCCTTTTCTTAGTCTTATATAGACAGCTTTGTAAGGAAAAAAAACTGCAGACCATATAGTTGGAGAAAATAAAATGTTTGCATCAAAGTTGATACATGTTTTAAGGAAATATCTAGCTGAAACTTCACTAAACCCTCATTCTTACTTGGTAAAGAATATGACTGTCCCTTGAGGTTGTGCTTGAGAAGAAGTCTTCTGCCGTTTTCATCTGGCAAGGGAATGTAAATTCTCTTCACCTGTTGTGGGGGAAAGGCATTTGAATGAGAAAGCAGTTTAAATTTAAAATACATAGAAAGCTTTTAGTGAAGAATCACAGAAAGGATGTTGTATCTGGCCAGTGTTGTCACACACTGCACTACCAGATAACAATGCCCTCAGAGTGTGTGTGAGTGCGACCAAGAGAGCAATTCCATATTGACGTATTCTTGTTCGCCTTCAAAAGAGTCCTTTAATCAACGTATATTAATGATTTTTTGTAGAACCATAAACTCTAACCTTTCCTTCCCTTCCTTTTGTGATTGGTTCAAAAAATATATAAATATTATGATCCTTTAACTTAATTCATCTGTGATCTCAAAAACCTTGATTTCACTGGCAGAGGTATACGTCATTTTGACCACTAAACTTGCCTTGGGGAAATTGATACATACTTGGAGATGGGGACTATTCACTTCAACTATTAGCATCAAGAGCTCTTGGAAAAAATAAGTGAAGTAGCACTTAAAAGAATTGACAGGTCTTGAAAAGAAGTCTTGGATAGCATTAGACTCCTCTTTCCGAGATTTGTTTTTCGAGACTCAGCTTGGTTTGATTTCTTTGGGAGTCCCCATACTTGATAGAATTCCTCTTGTTGGGCTTTTGTTTTACGCCGTTTTTTGTTCTACATGTTCCTCATTAAAAACAAAAACAAAAACAAAAAATAAAAAACAGAACCATTATAAATTTTACATACCAATCTCCTAAGAACTGCATCATCCAATTCTTGGGGCTTATTAGTTGCACCTGCACGATAAGAATAAAACCTTGTATGTCCAAAGAATAAGAAAGAAACCTAAAGGCTAAAACACAAACTAGCAAAAACAATTCAGCATGCTTACAGCAGCCACTAAGCTCGTATCAAAATGCAATCTAAAAGCTCGCATGGATTTCAACTAGCTAACGAGTTCATAATAAGGAAGAAAGCACATGATTTTCTTTCAGGTTGTTGCAATCTATCATTTCATTATAGAAAAAGAATTTTTTTCAGACTGCAGGCACATGTAAGTTAGTTGATATCCTAGTGGAAGCAAAAACGGCCATGAATATATAAAAGAACAAACAGATAAAAATATACAAAATGTAAATTGAAAAAAAGAAGAAGGTAAAAGTATATATGGAGACAGGAATATCATGCAAGTGTTGATAGATAATATTACATCAACCGCACAGTGTTCAGTGGATCATATCTCATAATTCCGGAACTGGTAAACAATTTTATACGTTTTGAGCTTAGCCCCACAAACTTTTCATGGCATCTGGACCAAGCATGGAAATCAAAAGGTTCAAAAGTCAATCATTGCACTTCGTTTCATCTTAATGTATAACAATTAGGTTATTTCTTTCCTTCCATATACACCAAACTACTGAAGAATTGGCAAAGGAGCAGAACAGACGTAGCTAGACCTAAGCTTACCAATAACGATTACAAGATCAGTAGAATTGGACGTTACGCCATCAAACTGTACAAGAAACTCAGACTTCAGCCTCCTGCTAGCTTCATGTTCACCGGCATGCCTCGACGACATAACACTATCAATCTATACGGTCAAATTAAAAAGATAATCAGAATCTCATCCAATTGTTGTTTTCTTTTTGGGGTAAGAAACAGTAGATTGGGGGGGGAGGGGGATGAGATAATTAATTGAGTGTCATTGTCATCAATTATGTTTCACACAAAAAATAGCTTGTGAAATAAACCTTTGATTGCTTTGTAATCCGAAAACATCCTAGAGGATGTGCTTAGCATTTATTGATTTCATATGCTTGAGATTGTCAATATGAAGTACCTATTTGACTACGCGACTAAATAATGAACAACTAATACTGACTAGCATAACCAGTAAAGACCCAGTTCCAGTTTTGGGTACATGCTAACTTTGCTATGACAATGATACTTGCACCTTTGAAAGGCATCTCACTTAGCAGTATTTTTACTGCGAGCTGTTTCCTTTCTGATAATTTATATGGATATTAGTCTTTTTACATGGCGTTGGCATTCTGTACATCAAGTCCCAGTTTCTATATAGAACAGATAAAAATAGGTTTTGACAGACCAACTAGTCTTTCCATGTCAAGGAGATTCTAATTCAGATAAAAGAAAAACTCTAGAAGGTTAAACAATTCTGTTAAATTTTGAAATAATTATTAACAAGAATGAAATTTATGTGAGATGTTATCAAACCATACTAAAGGTAATAACAAATATACACGGATATGAAAATATAATAGCTCAAGTTTTAAGTTCTCTAGTCTAAGCGACTCAACCAAGCAGGAAAATGTACAAAGAAAATTAAAATACAAAAACAATATACAACTAACTCATCCTTAAAATAATGGTTTGGCAAGAGAACAAGACATACTTCATCCATGAAAATTACAGAGGGCTGCCTGGACTTAGCCACCATGAAGAGAGTCCGTACAAGCTTTTCACTTTCTCCTAACTTGAAGCAAATACAATATGTTAGAATTTGCAAGGATAATAACTAGAAAGGAAATATAGGGGGAAGAACTTTTTTCCACAAAGAAAACATAATTCTTGAAATGGAATTGAGACATACCCATTTTGATGTGAAGGATGCGGCTGACAAGTTAAAAAAAGTGGCGTCTGATTCTGAAGCTACAGCTTTAGCAAGCATAGTTTTCCCATTACCAGGTGGACCGAAGAGAAGAAGACCTGAGGAAATATGGATTTGGATCCACAATGATGATTAACGAAATTAGAATCACAAAATTTTCTAGAAGCTTGGCTCTAAAACATTATAAACTTTAGAGAAAGGGAGAACTTAGTGATTGACTAGCTTAGAAGATAAAAAATATTAGGAAGTAGTTGACTAGATGTTACAGTGAGAGATTATTACTTAGAGTAGTAAACACACAGGTGCCCCCTAGACCTCCACACAATTAAAGGTCTGTGCATATGAGGCCACCACGAATGTAAGTTGATACTACAAATTTAATAAAATTCAAGATCGGTTTGGTTATTGTATGGAGACTAGCTAAACAATGAAGAATCCAACTAAGAAGTGTTGGAAAATGATAAGAAATTCCAGCTATTTGACTAGGATTGCCAATTGCAACAGGCTTCTCAGACAAGTTGAGATGCTAGGAAAAACCAAGAATAGACTGAAGTTTACGTAGATGCTGAGTATTATTTCAACACCCCATCTGGTTTGCTGTACCTAGTGCCTTGTATCGCAACCTACGAATACTCTAATATTTTTAGTTTGAATTACCCATATACCGAGCATTCATATCAAATGTAAATATTCTTATCGATTCAACATAAACCACAATCTTGCAGTAATGCTAATGTATACTATCCAGGCCCATGAATCTTGACACAGAATGCATTTTGTGTAAGATGGTATGACACTTTATTTGAATTTCAAAAGAAGTGCCACTAGGAGTATATTGCCAGTTCCTGAAAGCAATACCTCTAGCTGGCTTTCGAAGACCAGTAAATAAATCTCTTCTCTTTGTGGGCAAAATAACCATCTCCAGTAAAGCTTGCTTTGCCTTCTGAAGTCCAGCTACATTTGAACCAGACTATTTCAGAGTCTAATTAGAGAATACATGTAGAAAAAAAAATTCACAAAATGTAATGAAGTAAATGAAGTTGAAGGGAAAATATGTACTACCAATATCATCCCATTTTACAGAAGGACTTCGATCCACTATAGCAGTGTTTATCATTTCAACCAATTTTGGATCATATCCATCAGGAACTTCTCGAGTAGATTGTGAAGTACCAACATTAGCCGGTTGACTTCTTGTTGTTGAATTATTTGCACCACTGTGAGAAGAGCTCCTTAACACTGGCTTTTTGTTTGGCATTTTTGAAGCGATTCCAGCTCTTTGCACATGATTCAAGGAGCTCTGAAATAAAATTTAATAAAATAAATATTTAAATCTTATTTTGGTTGCTGAAATTCAGATTGCTTCTTCCTTTAAAAAATGTCTATTTTGTTCTTTGAATTCGGATGTGTTCCATTTTGATCCTTGACTTTGAAGAGTCTTTAACTTACCAATATAACCTCTAAGTATGTGTACTATCGTACCATGTTTAATGAGTGTGATTTCAAGTCACAGAGATTAGAAATGAGCATTGACAAGTGAAAATTAGATGGAAAAGTAATATAACATGGACCAAAATAGCAGTGTTATTTAAACCTGGAAAAAAAAATACATAGAATCTGAAACCTTTATATTACTAACTGAACCATATCTCAGATACGAAAAACAAAAGAAGAAAGATACTTTTTCATAAGCTAGCCAACATTGCTCTCATACTTGGTCCTTAACTTTCAGAATAATAAACATCAAGCATGCAGTCAAATAATTGTAAAGCCTACTTTTCCAACTCCAGAGAGACAACTTACTACTTACATTGAACTTTGAATTGGAACATAGTCCTAACGCACCTAGTTTATAAGATACCAGAAAAGTTGGCAATTCTCTTTCTTTCTTAGCTGAAGCTCAAGTCATCCAAGTTTGGGGTTTATAATATATTCAAGCATTTACTCACTAGGAAGAAGGGCAGTGTTTCTAATTCAAGTAAGATCATGGAATCTTACATTGAATATTTACACAGTTATACTTCAGAAATATGAAACCATACCTTGTTTGGCGATGTAACACCTGAATTTATAAGATTGCAGAACAAGAGACATTATAAGTTAGTAAACGCCCCCAATAACAAAGCTCATCATTGATAAAAATGATTTGAGTTATTACAGGACAAGAACTGAACCTGCTCGAATACTTAGAGTTGCTAATCTATCAGAAACTTGACTTTGCCACTTTGAGATTTTTTGTCTATACGATTTCACCTTTTCTTGTTCGCTGTTGGGAAAGAAAATGATTGTAAACCATGCATGAGTGAAAGAACAGAAAATCAATGAACTTTGACTGGTACTCCGTCAAAATTATAGGTATGTCTTCTTTAAGGAGTGTAAGAATATCGTATAAGGCAGATATGAATAACAAAATAATAAAAGAAAAAATAGTCTGCAAAAGAAAACAAATAATAAAAGATTACAGAATAATGACTAAATGTTATAGTGATAATTGCGTACTGTCGAGCAGTGAAAAGACTGATGTCCAGGGTAAAACAAACGACGATACCAGAGATTCCCGAGTTATTATTTCTCATAATTTGCAAGACAAAACATTATAAATCACGCTAGAACTTCAATTATTTTCTAACTATTGCCCATTTGTTCCCAGTCAGATATTTCTCGAGTTTCAGACATGGATTCCTTTCCATCCTATTCAACATCAAAATTTAGACATCTGCACTAATAAAGTTTACCGTGTGGATTGATAAAATGATGAACTGGGGATCAAATATCCAACAAATTGGCAAAGTTCTGAATACCTGGAACTGATAAACGAAGGTACAGCGGTTGAACTGGCCTCAGTCAGAATGCGGTTAGCATTCTGGTAGTGCAGGATCGCATCGTCGATTATGCCCCACTCCTCCGCCCTGACGGCCTTGGCGATTTCCTCCTGCGACAAATTAAAGTACCCTTTGAACTTGGAAGCATATCGCTCGTTCGAAACAGGAACTCCATTAACGCTGTCCATGGTTGAAGCACCCTCGTGGCTCCGGTTCTGCGGCGAATCGTGAATTGAGCTCGTTTCTGAGAAGATCGACCCAATATAGTCAACTACACCTTTGAGAAAACTCATTCCTACGCAAATAAATGCAGTTAGCTAACAATCCATGAAGACGAATTAGAAGAGGCAAACAAAGACGGCGGTTCGAACCAGCGACGGAATCTCTTCAACAACATCGTCCTCTGAGCTACTTCGACTTTGGCGAATTTGATGAGTCTTTCCTCTCTCGGAAGGTTTAGAAATACAACAACCCGAACTTGCCTATTGGAGGGAGCGGATCGCCGGAGTGTGGATGATCCAACAACTGGAAATTGGGCTCTCGATTTCCTTTCTCTTTTTTTTTCTCTCTCTCTAAATACAAATTTTAGTTTAAAAATCTAAAAATATTTACACATTTAAAAATATTTACAAATATAAAAGAAAATTATTTGTAAGGGTGAGATGTGTTGATGTTTGATTTATAAATATTTTCGGTTAAAAAGTTTGGGAGAAAAAAATATCTTTAAAATATTTAGAAATATCGACCCTTAAATTCAACAATGGGATCCGTGATAATTAAAATGTATTTTCAGCATTTCACCTTCTTCTTGCTTATTTTGTTACAAGTGCAAGTTGGTGAAGTAGATTTGTTACATATTTACCACAACATATATATGACATAAATGTTGTTTAAAATGGAAGTTGAATTTAAAAAAATGGAGATGCGGGGTATCGAACCCCGTACCTCTCGCATGCAAAGCGAGCGCTCTACCATGTGAGCTACATCCCCAATGATATTATGTACTATAAAATAGATTCAACTTTGTAATAATAACAGTGAATAATAGATCCCAACAAATACCATTTTCTATAAATTAGATATGAATTTGAAATCTATTTATATAAAACCGCTCACACTCAAAAAGTTAAATTTGTGAGTTTTAAAGTTTATTGTCGTTTGATAACACTTGTGTTTCTTTCTTTTTCTTCTTTCATTTTTTAAAATATAAACGTGTTTGATAACCATTCAGGTTTGTCGTTTCCAAATTTTAAGAAACGCTTATAACAACTTGACAAAAATATGAGTTATGTTTCCATTTTATATATTTATATTTGTAAACCACTAAATTAGCTCATTGGTTGAGACACGTACTATATGATATTCATCAAAGAATACTACTAACATTCATTTAAATTAGCATCGAGACTACATTTATCATTCAATAACGACATTTGCCATCTCATAGAATAGTCAACTCGACAAATAGCATTTTGCAAACATTTATTATCAATTAATTTGTCCATCTAGTCACTTGCCAAAGTAGATCATGTCAAAGTATACAACACGTGTTACATTAAAAGTCTATTGCACACTTTTTCCTTTTTCGCATTTTTCTATGAGCATTTGTAAAAGCAGCCATAAACATTGTAAATTAAAGACAACTAGGCTTATCAATAATTTCACATAGTTTAAAATTTTGAAAATGTCAAAATTCATATAGCAACCATATTTAGCATGGCAAATAAGTACATATTCGGTTTATTATTTTATTTTTTGTTTTTTAAATTTCATATGCAAATAATTTATTTTAGCATTTCATCCCTTTAATTTTAAAGAAATAGTAGATTGTATCAAGCACGTATAAGATAATCTTTCTTAAATCCAAAACACATCCTTCATTTATAATTTAACTTAACACGTCGTGGACAAGATAGATTTAAACATGAGATAAATGTCTTAATGAAAATATCTATACAAATAGTAAAATGTCCATGAAGTCTAATGGTTACATGGTTTATACTCGATGTTAAGTTTTTTTTTTATAATGATGAATTTGAAAAGCTTTTGTATTAAAAATGTTAACATAGTTGTTATAGATATTAAATTTATAATAAACAATGTTCATTATTATTTTCAAAACGAATGACTGTTCACATTCGTACAAAAAACAAAAGATTTTTTTTATAATAATAAAACATAGAAACTATTTACTCCTCGTAAAAAATACTAAAAAAAAAAAAATCAATTTAATTTTGTCAAATAGTTGATATGTTTTACCATTTTTTGACAATTAAAAAAATGTAACACGTCTTTCATGAGAACGAAGGTTTAAAATTTAATAATTATGTGGTTAATTTATACCTTTTGACAACGAGGGAATTGAAAGGTATTTTCTACTTTCAAATATTTAAAAAGGAAAATTATTATAGATAGAAAAAGGAAAAAAAAATAAATTACAAAATATAACAAAAACAAAAAATTAAAGGAGATAAAGATACACTTTATTGTATTTTATAAATAGTTTCAATATTTTACTATTTTTTAAGAAAGTTACTATTTTAAATAATATAATCTATTTTTTAAAAATTATATTCGGTAAACATTTAGTTAATTTAGTTAATTTTTTCTCATGATGTTTATTCTATTAAAGAAAAAAAAGAAAAAAAAAACAATCTATAACATTTATTTTATGTATATTGATACGACAAATAATTAATGACATCAAACGATTATTGAAAGAAATTATTATTTTTAAATTTGCTACTTCTGCACCATATTATCGTAATTTTGCATTTTGCATTTTTTGCAAAAACCCCTTTTTATTTTTTAATATTTACTTTGAACACACCTCCCTCGTATTCGTTGTTAAAATAAAATAAAATTCATATAAAAGAAATTTGTTTAAATTTTGTATTTAAGCAAAGAAAAAAAAAGAAAAAAAGAAAAAAAGGAAAAGAAAAAAGTATTTGGATTTTAATTTTTGACTGGGCAACAAATCCAACGGACGGAGCCTCATAAAATAGCTCCGTAATCTCCCCCTTCCCTCTCGCGCTCAATTCGCATCCTTTCTCTCTCTTCCATCCCCGCTAATTTTCTCGACGACCTCATTTCTCAATTTTCGCTTGGTCGGAGCTGTGAATCCACCTCCTAGATTTTCAGCTTCACTCCATAATCCCCTCTCACAATCAATTCTCTGGTTCAATCTCCTTCTCCATTCCCCTGCACCAACAATGCCTGATTCACTCTGATTCTCTCACATCCTTGCATTCCTTTGTTTTCCGCTTCATCTGTTTTGGATCCTTCTTATCTCGTATGTTTATTTTTCTTTTTGTCAATCGATCAATGTGCAATGCGTCTGTGGGTGAATGGTGTGCCACCTGATTAAGTTTGATCTATTCACTATGGTTGTTTCTACGAGGTCAATCTTTGAAAGAATTGATGTTTCTGATGAATTTAGAAAATAAAATGTTTCAGGTGGTACTGGCATTTGTATTATAGGTTTAAGGATCTTCTTGTGCATTCTTTTTTAAGGTAGATCTGCGACTTCGTTTAGAATAAAGATTTATTGATTCGAGTCAAATTAAGACCACTAGCTTTGCGACCCGACATTCTTATTGGGTCGCGGAAAATTGAATTAGGTTGAATACAGAAGGACGATTGGATTTTTTTTTTTTTTTCACGTAGTTTGCTTGCGATGGAAGCATATTAAGTTCCACTAGCTGCATGGTGGCGTCTATATTTTTCTGTTCCCTCTCAACGGGAGTTTATTTTTCTGAACACGGTGAATAAAAGCGTCAACTTGTGTTTATTTTTTTAGTCCGTCTCTCTGAAATTAGTCTGTGGGTTCTATCTTTTCATGAAAACCTTACGAAGTATGCCAGTTTGGGTTTATTTTGACTGACCTGCCCGATGAACGTTTAGATGAATTTCACTTGAAACTTATATGTATTGTCTATATAACATATTCTTTTAGAACTTCTATGCAGCGACGATATTTACAAATTTTATTCTATCCAGATTGTTTGTATTTGGTGAATTGCCATTGATGAAGTCTTGTCTTAAGAGATATCTTTTTTTTTTTTTCAAGCCATTTTTTATTCAAAATATTATTTTCTTTTGGTGATAACTACTTGTTGAGTGGTCAACTCAAAAGAGGGTATTCTATGGATTGAATAGTGTATTATTGAAGCAGATCTATTGTTGTAATAAGATAAGCTACTATTTCTCTCTTGTAGATGGCGACCCTACAAATATGAATAAGTAATTTGCTGGATCTATAAGACAGAGAAGCATGGAAGAAGAAGAAGAAACTAAAACAGCTGCTGAAAATTCTGAGAACGATTCAGACAATGCAGTTACTAGTGACGCACAGAAGAGCTCCCAAGCATTTCAAGACGACACAAATGTCGACAGTGATAAAGTCAATATAGTTAGTGATGGTGTAGTCTTGGGAGAGGTTAATACTGTCACTACAGTTGAAGATGAAGACCAGTTTGAGCAGGTATGTTTGAAAGACCAGGGGAAGACGGTCGATGAATTATCTGGGGGTCTTTTAGATTCAGAGCGATCTTCAAATTCTGAAGATGCAAGGCTTTCTTCGGGTGCATTCCAAGAATCTTCCCAATATACCACTAGAACATCTGGTGCGGAATCTGACGACTCTGCAGTTGGTCAACTACAATATGACAGCCATTCTCTTAGTCCAGGGGCTGATAAGAGGCTGGGCCATTCTATTAAACTGTCAACCTCATCAGCTAGTTTCGACTCTGGATATTCTCCTCTTGGTTCACCACAAAAATTTAAACCAAAATCTGTAATGCCCAATGTGTCTCCGGAGTTGTTGCATTTGGTAGATTCTGCAATCATGGGGAAGCCTGAGAGTTTAGATAAATTGAAGAATGTTGTGAGTGGTAAGGAAACTTTTGGCAGCAGTGAGGAAATGGAGGGTGTTGCTTTTTCAGTAGTCGATTCTCTCCTTGCGACAATGGGTGGTGTTGAAAGCTTTGAAGAAGATGAAGAGAACAATCCTCCTAGCGTAATGCTAAATTCTCGTGCTGCCATAGTTGCTGGGGAGCTTATTCCTTGGCTTCCTTGTCTGGGTGATAATGAGATGATCATGTCCCCAAGGACTAGAATGGTCAGGGGACTGCTTGCTATTTTGCAGGCTTGTACCAGAAACAGAGCAATGTGTTCTATGGCTGGTCTGTTGGGAGTACTTTTGAGGTCAGCTGAAACAGTTTTTGTGCAGGATGTAGGTTCCTCGGACAAATTGAATTGGGATGGAGCTCCTTTATGTTATTGCATTCAGTATTTGTCAGGGCATTCACTAAATGTTTCAGACTTGCGTTCATGGTTTCAAATTATTACAAGTACACTGACCACCAAATGGGCAGCTAAGTTATTGCTTGCATTGGAGAAGGCATTGTGTGGAAAAGAGTCAAAGGGACCTGCTAGTACATTTGAGTTTGATGGTGAAAGCTCTGGTTTGCTAGGTCCAGGGGAAAGTCGTTGGCCCTTTTCAAATGGTTATGCATTTGCCACATGGATTTATATTGAGTCATTTGCAGACACATTAAATACAGCTACTGCTGCCGCAGCAATTGCTGCTGCAGCAGCAGCCAAGTCTGGAAAATCATCTGCCATGTCGGCTGCAGCAGCTGCAAGTGCACTTGCTGGTGAAGGAACAGCACACATGCCCCGTCTTTTTAGTTTTTTATCTGCTGATAATCAAGGAATTGAGGCATATTTTCATGCACAGTTTTTGGTTGTTGAATGTGGCAGTGGAAAAGGAAGGAAGGCCTCATTACATTTTACTCATGCATTCAAGCCACAATGCTGGTACTTTATTGGCCTGGAGCATACTTGCAAGCAGGGGCTTATTGGAAAAATTGAGAGTGAGTTAAGGTTGTATATTGATGGGGTATTGTATGAAAGTCGGCCTTTTGAGTTCCCTCGAATCTCCAAACCACTTGCATTTTGCTGCATTGGAACAAACCCACCTCCTACAATGGCTGGTTTACAGCGCCGTCGTCGCCAGTGCCCTTTGTTTGCTGAGATGGGGCCCATTTATATCTTCAAAGAATCAATTGGTGCAGAAAAGATGACGCGCCTAGCATCTAGAGGAGGAGATGCACTACCTTCTTTTGGTAATGGGGCTGGACTACCATGGCTTGCAACGAATGATTATGTGCATCACATGGCAGGAGAGAGTTCTCTTTTAGATGCAGATATTGCAGGATGCCTTCACCTTCTTTATCACCCTAGTTTGCTTAATGGTCGTTTTTGTCCAGATGCTTCACCCTTAGGTGCTGCAGGTTAGTGAGTTTTCATGCCTTTGAGTGTCTTATTTAAGAAATGACAGGCTACATATGGATCAGGAGGGCTATGAAATGTAGTTATCTTGGTTACTTAATGATTGTTTGGAGCATGGGTTAGGCTTAGGGTGAGTTTGACTTCCTAAGTATAAGCCATGTTTGGGATGGGGTTTTCTAAGTCAAAGTTCGACTTGGCAAATCCACAGGCTTGAATTGCCAAGTCAAAATGTCCTACTTTAAAGTTTCTTAAACCGACACCCGAAGTTCAGTTTCCTAAATCCTCTAGGTTTAAGATGTTGCATCCATGTCCCAAACAGCCAGTTGGTACCTAAATATATTGATGTGTACATGCAATGTTTCCCAAATTCCATCTTTGATCTTTTGACTACTCTGCTTGTCAGTCATCCTTTTGGTGGCTCCAAACGTATTATATGGTTGGCTTTGATGCATACTTTTTCTGAGCTCTTTGGGGCAAATGAAACGGTCAGTCTTTTTAGGAATTCTGCCTCTACTTTTATGTGTTGTCTGGATACAGTTCTTACTTCTGTCTATAATTCTTTCTATAATTGGTGTAAATTTGAGCCTTCTTTTACTTCTTATTCTTTATCTTTTTTGCTTTCCAACTGGAAAGATTTCTTGTACTCACCTTTAGGTATTGGGTTTTCCCTTTTCAATGACATGTTTCTTTCTCCAAAAAAATGTGTACATGCATGTTAGTCAGATCTGATAATTCTTCACCCAGCTGGCTTTCTTGAAACCAGGGACTTCTAAGCTTCTTTATGGAATGTTACACGATATCCCTTTTCCTGCTGTTAACTTACATTTCTTTCATGATTCAGGTACACTAAGAAGACCCGCTGAGGTTCTTGGGCAAGTCCATGTTGCTACAAGAATGCGACCGGTGGAGGCTCTGTGGGCCTTGGCTTATGGAGGTTCTATGTCTTTACTTCCTCTGGTAGTAAGCAATGTGGATGAAACTAGCCTGCAACCCCAAGAAGGGAGCAATCCTCTTTCTTTTGCCACAGCTAATCTTGCTGCCTCAATATTTCGAATAATCTCCATGGCTGTTCAACACCCAAAGAATAATGAAGAATTCTCTCGTGTTAGAGGACCCGAGATTCTTTCAAGAATTTTAAACTATCTTCTGCGGACTTTGTCCTCGCTTGATCCTGGAAAGCACGATGGAGTTGAAGATGAGGAACTCGTCGCTGCTATTGTCTCTCTGTGTCAGTCTCAAAAGAGCAATCACATACTTAAAGTGCAGCTCTTTAGCACCTTGTTATTGGATTTGAAAATATGGTGTTTATGCAACTATGGACTACAAAAAAAGCTTTTGTCATCACTTGCTGACATGGTTTTCACAGAGTCATCTGTAATGAGGGAGGCCAATGCTATTCAAATGCTTCTTGATGGCTGTAGAAGATGTTACTGGACAATTTATGAAAAGGACTCTGTCAATACCTTTTCTTTAAATGAAGATCAACGTCCAGTAGGGGAAGTGAATGCGTTAGTTGATGAATTGTTAGTGGTAATTGAACTTCTAATAGTAGCAGCTCCTCCCTCATTGGCTTCGGATGATGTTCGCTGTTTGCTTGGTTTCATGGTTGATTGTCCACAACCAAATCAGGTATCCATACCTTATGAATTCAAAATTGGCACTTGAGAACGTGACAGATTACTTTTTTTATTCTGAATTTTCTCCTTAGGGAGTGGTATAGAATCCTCAAGCTTTAACCTGTTATCAATCAGACACTGCAATATCAGCAATTTGTTGCCTATATATATAGATAAAAACAACTTTCATTTAGAAAACCATGAAAGAATTCAAGCATACAAAAAAAAAAAAGCCTACAAAATGAGAGCTCCTTTACAAGAAGGGACTCCTGCTATGCAAAATAATTGGTCACATTTGACCAATAAAAAAATTCTGACTACAAAATTCCTGGTCACATTTGCAGCCCACAATTTATATTTACTTTCATCTAACTCACCTTTGGCATCTGGTGGAGATTCTGGAACTCCCGTGGGATTTATCAGAAAGTTTAAAAGTTTCCTAGAAACCTACCCCTCCAGATAAAAGCTCTAACTTTTTTTCTGTCAGCAAGTAGGACAAAATGAAGGGAAAATAATATGTGAAGAGAAAATTAAGTGATTTGAAAAATTTATACCAAAAAGTTTGTCCTTTTTCCTCATGCATGATTTTATCACTACTTATGTGGAAACATTGAAATTTGGAAGACCCATATGCTTCTCTATTTTACTTTCATTTTAGAATATTTTTGAGTTTTTTTTGGTAGTACACATTCTTCCTTGGCTATCCCTAGTGTCCCATATTTTTGTGAATCTCGTTTAATCTGCAAGGAGCTGCCCCCTCCCCCCCAAATCCCTGTTATTGTTATTGACACCGCGATCTCATTCTCATCTGCAGCAATTGAAAGCCTATGGCTCACCAGGTTGTGTAGTTGTATGCTTGAAATGCATCATTCCATTCCTCAGGGATGTGCTTCTTATTGGGTGGCTTGTAAAGACGTAGACACTAGACACAACTGTTTATATTCTTGGAAAATTTGGGGAAAATTATTTGACACGTTCATAAATCAGGAGGTGGTTTTTGGCATAAATTTTAAGTAAAACAAATCTAAAATCTAGGATTAGGGATGGGTGTTGATATTTAATTTTAGTTGTTTGTTACCAACAATAACTTTCATTGTTATTGATATTAGCCAATTATGGAGAGCTCTTTTGATATCTTTTGCTCTCTGGATGAGGGAGGAGATCTTATTCATCTTTTATCGTGGACCTATTGTTTGTTGTTGAAAGAAGTACCCTCCATTTCCTGTGCTTTCTTGTGTTTGGTTCTTATACAATGAAAAATGATTTGAAAATTTCTAACTTCTTTCTAACTTGGGTCTTGCAAGGTTGCGAGAGTATTACATTTAGTGTACAGGTTGGTGGTGCAGCCGAATACTTCTAGAGCTCAGACTTTTGCGGAGGCTTTCATAGCATGTGGTGGAATAGAAACACTTCTTGTTCTCTTACAGCGGGAAGTCAAAGCTGGTGATGTCAGTGATCCGGAAGTTATCACAACTCCTGAAACTTTATTTTTCCACGAGTCTGGTGTAGACAGTGAGGATGGAGTCTCCGAGAGAATCCTTGATGGTGATATTGGAGCTGTTGAAGAAGAGAAACTACCTGAGAAAGATTGGCAATTTGAATCAACTGAAATTGGTGGTGTGAGACGCTTTGGTGCTGCCTCTCCTGGTGTGAGAATTGAGAGGATGCTCTCTATTTCTGAGAGTTCTTTTGTCAAGAATTTAGGTGGTATAAGTCTTTCAATTACTGCTGACAATGCGAGAAATAACGTTTACAATGTGGACAAAAGAGATGGAATTGTTGTTGGGATCATTGGACTTGTAGGAGCTCTAGTAGCATCTGGCCATTTGAAATTTGATTCTCTTTCTCCTTCAGATGCAACAACTAACATTTTGGGTAGTGGGCTTCCTGATGGAGGTAGTAGCATGTTTGATGATAAAGTTTCACTGCTACTATATGCTCTTCAAAAGGCTTTCCAAGCAGCACCTAATAAGCTTATGACGAACAATGTGTACACAGCTTTGATGGGGGCATCGGTATATCATCTTGTTCTGTGTCTAATAATTCATACCTTCCTAATAAGCTCCAAAAAGTGTACTCAATTAATGTGTGCTTACTTTTTTAGAAAAAGATACAAAACTTTTCATTAAGGGAATGAAACGAGACTAAGGCTCTGAGATACAAAATCAATGAATGTGTGCTTTCGTGTGCAAGTCTGAGAAAACGTTCAACTGGATTGGGGGAGTTTAATCTTTCCTGTTTTTTTAGGATAGGTTTGTTTAGATCACCTAATTATTTTATTATATACTCTTTCTATATGCATATATTTGTACATATTATCTCATGCCCGCTCATGGAGATTAATTCGATGTCTATTTAGGGTTGGAATTTTGATCCTAAAATTGTATTTTTTCATGTGTTTCACTTTTACCTCTAATGAAAGCGTTTTTTCAATCTCTAGGAAAGAAAGTCGTATGAAATGAATTATAAAACATCTGCATTTTCTGGTGGGTAGAATTGCCGGGAAATCATATAAAGACAACTTATAGATATTTTGTGAAACAAGATACCAAGTAGACGCAAAGAAATAAAAGCCATATGTTCTCATGCCTCTTTGCCCTTTGCAGTACCTTGTGTCCATGGCTTTTCCTTCTCGAATGTGCATCTTCAAATATCTTATGAAATTTTTGTTTAATGATGTAACTTCTGAAAACGTCATTCATAATTGCCTTATTCCTTTTCTTTTTCCAGATTAATGCTTCTTCGACCGAAGATGGGCTAAACTTTTATGATTCTGGTCATCGTTTTGAACACCTACAACTACTGCTGGTTCTTTTACGCTCACTTCCTTATGCATCAAGGGCTTTCCAATCCCGGGCACTACAGGTATGCCCAATGATAACTTGGCATTGTTTCTTGTTACATGCTGCAATCTCTGTTTTTTAGGAACTGTAATGAATATGGTTTATTATCTTTCTATTTTTCATCCTTCTAGAACTGGAAATACGTTTTGTAATTGGATTTGGTCCTTTGATGGACCATAGCCTTTTCCATCAGTTTGTTCACTGCCGTTATTCATCATACTACTTAGTCTCTCATCCACAAAAAGGAAAAGGTATCATGTAAGGAAATTTATGAGTTGCATGGAAATTTCCTTGCATAGATTTGGTACTGCACTGGAATCTATCCATGCATGTTTTTTCTTGAAAAGGAAACATAACTTTTCATTGTTAAAATGCATAGGGACTAATGCTCAAAGAGGCTAATCTATCCATGCATGTTAAAAGCTTTTCTTTTTCCTTCTTGGTTGTCTACAATGATTATATTGTCGTTAATGTCATGAAAAGTATCATAAATTGTGTTATTTTGAACGAAATAGATACAATTATACCAGGGGTCTGTTCACAATTAGTTAGGTTGAAAAACAATTGGCCGATTATTTAGTTACAGCAGTCGGTCAATTAACAAAACTAACAACCAACCCAACCTCTTGATAACCAAGTAACTTACCATTTTCAGAAGATGGGAAGTTTACAACTAAGAGGAAAATGGCAACTTATGTATACATCTAAGAGGGGACCATGTCAGTCATTGTGCACCTTACTCAGTAGTTGTGGACTGGTAGTTGTTGTTTTCTTCTTTAAATTATTTTTTTATGTTTAAAAAAATGGATTAGCACAAAATTTATGGAGGGAAAAATCAAAGACTACAAGAGAACAAAGAAAAAGGATGCAGCAACCCAGGCCAACAAAAAGGACGGGTTACAGAACGTGACAATGGAAACCCAAAAAGGAGCCAAACTAAACTAAAAAGACAAGAAAGCTATTTGTTGCTTCTTTAGAGATGTGTGATAGAATGCACACGACTTT
Source organism: Cucumis hystrix (assembly GCA_025688845.1). Lineage (NCBI taxonomy): Eukaryota > Viridiplantae > Streptophyta > Magnoliopsida > Cucurbitales > Cucurbitaceae > Cucumis > Cucumis hystrix. Next base: position 1,464,936 of record CM046888.1, on the reverse strand, counting down.
AAATAATTTCAGCCATGTACAACTTGATGAGAATTTCAGGAGTTTCCTATCACTCCGTATTCTAGACCTATTACAGCCAAAAAGTTCCCATCAACTCAAGATCTTCCTATTGACTCTGATACATCTCCCTGTTTCCCCCCCCCCCCCATCAGTCATTGACTAGTGACTAGCCCCAGTGACCCACTGAATGCATGTGATTTAAAAGAGTTTCATGTGTGTACAGCTTGATGAAAATTTCAAGAGTTTCCTACTACTACTGATTCTAGACCTTCTAATACATCCAAAAAAACTTCCATTTACTCAAGTTACTCTCATAATACATCTTGCATACGTCTCCCCCCATCAGCCACTGATTAGCCCACGGCCTCCACTCAATGCATCAAATTATCTATAAAGCAAGTTATTCCCTCACCCACCCACCCACACATGTTTTGTACCGTACACATCAATAATGAGATCCATCGATGTGCTTATGTGGAGTCAGTTAAACACTGTTAGATTTCTGATTTTCGCTCACTGTTGATGTTGTTTTAAGTCATTCATCTCTCCATATTGAATTGATTTATTGTTAATGTTTTTATTGATTACCTGTTTTAGTTTCTGAACTTTTTGGTATATGATTCCAGGATCTTCTGTTTTTGGCTTGCAGTCATCCAGAAAACAGGAACAGTTTAACCAAAATGGAAGAATGGCCTGAGTGGATTCTTGAGATTTTGATTTCCAACTATGAGGTAATGTTATCTGGTGTAAGTTTAGAACTTATCAATTTGACTGTGGTAGATGAATGGCCGAGTAGTACACGTATCCAATTATAAATTGTATTTATGGGAATCTTGTACTACCGGCTCGTTGGGAAGGCGATGAACTCCTTTTACCATATTTCATTTTCCATTTCTGGCTCATTCTTTGCAGTTGGGAGAGAGCAAAAATTCTCAGACTACAAGTGTAGGAGATGTGGAAGATCTTATACATAATTTTCTGATCATCATGTTAGAGCATTCAATGCGCCAGAAGGATGGATGGAAGGTCAAATTTTATTTTTCCGTTCTTTCGCATAAAACTGGTTAAATCTTATTTTATTTTGTGACTATCATGTTGATCATATTACCTCCTTATATCTAGTTTCAATCAGTCATATTTATTTTTGTTCTGTCACCACTTCCATTTTTCAGGATATTGAAGCTACAATTCATTGTGCAGAATGGCTCTCTATTGTGGGTGGTTCGAGTACAGGGGATCAACGAGTGAGGTACCACATTTATCACAAACCCTTTTTCTTTTCTAACATTGAAAAAACCATTTCTATTTCATTGTAGTCATTGAATCCACTTCATTAAAAAACCTCTTTCCTAAAGAAAAGTGAGTGGGTTCAGAATTCAGATTGACTGTTTTCTAGATTTGTTTTTCAGTATTCCATTCAGTTATTGATAGTCGCATCTTAAATGCTTTTTTGCGTCTGCGATTAGTAATTGATGATGCATTAGACAGTAGGAAGATCACTAGATATACTCTTCTACTTCGAGTTGATGCAAAAGCTGAGCCCTAATTATTAATTATACCACTGAAAATCTGTGAACCACTTCAGCATGGTACTATCTCACTTTGATATCTCTTTAGAGCTGCAAATTGAAGTGTGATCACCTCTTGTCCTCGTTCTCACCCAGCACACATGCCATATTAAAGAACTTGGTTTTCTTTTAAAAGGAGATAGTCTTATGTATTAACAAACAATTAGACAAAAGTGCATGGTACAAGAGAATTATACAATGAGCAAACAAAACAAAACCAAAAAGGATCGGGAGGTGCACCTAGGAATCTCAACTAGGATGACACCCCCTTAGCACCCATATCATAACCAAACAAAGAAGGGGACTAAACAATAAATACTGTCCAAGTGAATGCTAACACCACCAACACATCTCAAAAGGAAACATAGAAACAATTTCTAAGATGAAGGTGGAAAGATGAAGGCCTGCCAATTAGTAGGATATCTGTAAATGGAAGAAGGATCAGAGGACGTGGTAAAAAATGAATCAATAATCAAGGTGGAAAGATGAAGCCCTACCAATTAGTAGGATATCTTGCGAAGAGAAGTCTTTAGACTGTCTACTTAGAGAGCACCACAAAGAGGCATTCAGCAAAGCGATCTCGTATCTATCAGACCAAAAGGAGACTTTATTGTAAAGGCCCAATGATTTCTCTCAAACTCATTTGATAGCTTAAACTCATTTGATCAAAATGTGCTGAAGAACCTCATGAAATTTGGCGAGTTACTCGTGTGTTTGCAAAAGCCTTGTCCTAGTCAAAAGAAACGAAAAATCTGTCGAGCAATGATCTCGAAACTACTCTTCCTTCTTTTGACCATGCAAACTTCCCATTTAATAAAGGAACTTGAATGAGTTTTGGTTCTTCAATGAAATTGTTGAATTTCCTCGTGCATTGTGACATTCTACCTTTTGGGAAGCGCTCTCCTCCTGATTTGGTCATATTAAGAACTCCCAAACACCAAGCTTCTGCACTACAACAAATGAGGGAAAGAAGCTTCGGCCAAATGACTTTCTTCTCTCTATAATCGGTTGGACTGTAAATAATGGTTACCCAACACAATGATCTGCATTTGACTGATATCAAGTAGCCCTCTTTCAAAACTTCAATAGCAGAAAGTTAACTTTCATCCCATATGGTCAACATTCGTCATCATTTTCCATAAGCTTCAAAGGAGATCCAGCCAATTCCTTTCGAGCTCCATAGTGCTTTGAAAAGATTAATGTCAACCTCCACTTGTTTGGTTTCCTTGCTTCACTGATTCTCTGACGTTCAAATCAAGCTAATCAAATTAAAACACAGGCTTCAATAGACTGAAACAAAGCTCCTTATTTTCTACTTCTCTGACATCTCAATTCAATTAAATATCACATGCTTCAATGAACGAAACCATATGGAGGGGAATGCTGTTAGCCAGGCCTTGCTGGACCTTTTTCTAGTGAAAGAAATAAATTAGCAAACTCAGCTCCAAAGGAATCTATGTCCTCTGCCTCTCCACTTTGCACCCCTGCTTCCTCTATACAAAACTCATCTTCTG